>NW_019379941.1:348696-375218 GCF_000648655.2 Copidosoma floridanum
AATGATGATAATAATAAAAATAATAATGATAATAATAATGATAATAAGAATTATAGTAATAAGAATAATAATAATTGTAATAATACCAATGATAATATAAATATACGTTATTACAGCAATGGTTGCCGTTTTTACTTCTTAAGTACTAGTGCTCAATGATATGCCGTTACACTGATGGCACTTATTTTCAAAGGGATACTCTCGTTTTGTCAGCACCCCTTCAGATATTATGTTACAGGCAGTTTCATGCCGTTGCTTGTCAAGGGCAAGCAAAGCAGGGAAAGGTACTGGGAAATTCTATGCATATGATTTACTACCAGAGCAGTGTATCCAGACGTCACGCACAATCTAACGACAGGCTCAGCAATCATACTTTTTCAATATGTCGTGGCCGATAGAGGAGCACTGGAGATAGTCTATAGCGATAATAGCACTAACTTCCAGGGGGCTTGCGCTGAATTACAAGCAGAATGGAGCAAACTTAGTAAAGAAAAGCTGCACGCGTTTGCGCTACGCAATTAGATGGAATGGCAATTCAATCCGCCTGATCTGCCACACATGGGTTGGGCGTAGGAGCGTGTTGTACGGTCAATGAAGGTTGCTTTGGAGACCAGCTTAAGAGACGAGGTCATAATAAATGAAAACTTTTCAACAACGTTGATGGAAATGGCTCACTCAGAACACTCTTGCTTTTTGACGCACGTATCTGTTGATCTAGTATATTGCAAGGAACGCAGTCCTTACCACTTTCTACTTGGCAGCTCGTCAGGAGAGATCAAGTTTTGGAGTTATGACAAACGGCAGTTGTGCTCGCGTGGGAAAGGGCGTATGGTTCAGGTACTAGTGGATGCGTTTTGGATTCGCTTGTTACGCGAGAACGTTCGAACACTGCAAACACGTCAAAAATTTCACATACAAACAGAAATCGTAAATGTAAACGATGTGATTCTTGTCGGGGATATGCAGGCACCACGATACTTGTAGAGGATGAACAAAATCATCAAGCTGTATCCAGGAGTGGATGGGATTCTTTGTACAGTGATGGTTTGAGGAAATGGAAAAGAGTTGGTGCTCTCAGTAAAAAAGTTATTGTAAGAGGGGGGAGGGAGGAATTGAAACAGACGGAAGTCAGCGCTCATAAGTTGTGAGATAAATGTGAAAAAGAAAAAGTTATGTTTAATGTATAATAATATGTAATTTAAGATTAAGTATTATGCGTGAACAGAATGTAGTCACGTAACAAGGAAGCCAACACAAAGGACATGACGTGGATGTCGATTTGGTTTCATAGAATGATCAAGGTGACTTAATAAGTACGAGAAGCTCGCGGTCATCAAGCTACTGTTAAATATAATAGATCTCGATAGGAGCATAAAGTTTCGGTTGTACTAAAGGTCAAACCAACGTGTACAGACAAAGGTCTGGGGCTGTGCAGGATGAAAAGTAGTCTTGATGACGTGAGAGCAATAAGCTGTGGTTTCAATGTCAGCTGTTTAAATTTAAATTTGGTAGTTTCTTTTTTGTTACCGTTAGGTTGTAGTGCGTAAATATCGGAACTCACCAGAAACGCCCTAAATGTAAGAAATAAGACGCAGAAAGGGGGTGCCAGAGCGATGGTGCAACGATCTCGCTATGGTGAGCTCAGCTACCTACGAGCTGCAAGCAAATAAGGTGCGTATGGCGCTCAAAAGTTGTGTATCAAATTGGTAAAAATATATTTTGATTCTTTATATAAATTAAGTTTGGATGTTTCATTAGCTCTGCTGGTATTCCTCAGTTCATCTTATTTTGTCGTTAACAATAAAAATGACAGTAATAATAATTGCAGCACTTAAGGCTTATATAATAATACTTTTTTATCATAATAAGAAAAACTAAGTAACAATAATAGCTGTTACCATTATAATAACATAAAAATAAAAAAGATTTTACTATTTTCTGTTCTTACGACAATGTGAAATTATAAATTTATTCATAGTAAGAACTTATTCAATATGTAGTTATACTTCAAATAATACATCAATATTACAAAGAACTTTTGCGGTGCTGTTATCAGTATAGTGTTTTAACATTGGTCATGAGAATCATATAAAAATTTTTAAATTCACACGTATGTGTTGATCATAAGTCTGAAAAATTGTAACCTTTGAAACTTAACTTTATTTATGTCGACGTACACGTTATGTCATAAAAAATGTTCTATTATACTAAATCATGATATAAAAAAAACATTAATATCATAAGTATTGTGTAAGATTATTTTATAATATATAATGTATATCGTTAATGAAATAAAAGTGCTATTAAAAAAAAAGAAGATACATGAAAAAGCCAGCGCAAATTATTCATAAAGAAAATAGAGACATGGTGCCATTAATCACGATTTTTTCTAACTAGGAGCTGTCACATAGAGTGCTTCTATCATGACAAGAACATCAAATAAACAAATAAATCAAGAAAAAATTAAGACATTAACACCACAGAGGACGTGTGAATCATGGCCTTTGATTACATACAATAGCACATATGCTAGGCATTCATGCACCTATCTTATCTGCGTCATTCATAGTTGAGGAGTTTAAAAAAAGAGGATAGTAAGAAAGTAATAAAAGGAATAAGAGTAAAGAAATAGATGATCGATAGATAAGAAAGAAACATGACTTATTTTGCTACAAGCACACGCTGCTTCTGTCGCAGATAAGGTGTTGTAATCTTCCCACATATCTTCATCCTGCCTCGATGGATTTGGGCCTTACATTGTGGTGCCAGTAACATTTAAGATACAATTATGTTTTTTTAAGCAGTGTGTTAGGTTTTTCTACCATAGTTAATTTTATGTATTTTATCAATATTTACTAAATTTACAAATTTAGCAAGGGTTACTTGGAGTAAGAAATTTATCATTTAAAACGATTGAAACTGCCAAGGCTTATGTTTTTGTATAAGTGTAAGAATAATATAAAATATGCCAAGCCAAAAAGTAGGTAAAATTGTCCATAGCTAAAAGAATAACCAAAAAAAGTGGTTTTCTGTTCTTTTTCGAGCATGAAATGAGAGAATAGGAGTGAATGGTTAATTGATCGAGACTGGGTCAAGTATGGTGATACATTTGTTAGAAATTATGCTATCGATTTTCCTCCAATATCAAGCCTATCCACTTATAAGTGGCCTTCTTTTGTGCTTTAATATATTCAGAAAAATATAACATTTTACAGTAAGAGTCTTTACATCTGTAAGAAAGTTATTTTTATGATAAAGACTATAAAATAAGTAACAAGTACTTTTTTGAAGATGTAAAAAAATGAGAATTTGAAAATTTGTTTTTCAAATAACTAGGTTTCTAAGAGTTAAAGAAAAAAATAACAATAACATTCTTTAACTGTAAGATTGAAAAATCTTATTTGAGACCTTAAAGTGATTTCATTTTATTTAAAACGATATTGTATCATTGGATTTAAAATATTTTTGTAACATATTTTCTCAACTTTAATCTCATTCTTATTTGTTGTCAAATGAAGATCAATAATATGCACTTTTTTGTTACTATTAATTTTAAACACCGATTATAGTTACACATCCTTTTTGGATTTGATTTTTTTCATCAAAGACTATTATTCAAGGCTTTTTATATAGAACATGTAAAAAACGTAATTCCAATTATCAAAACTGATACAATGAAAGCTATTTAAAATTTCTTAATATCATCTAAAAATCTAATTCATTCTAAAACATTGATTTTTTGACATCCAAGCACACCTACATTCGATTTTTTATAATCATTTAAGTACACCTTGAACAAGAATTATAAGCAAAAGTTTTGGTTTTCTCTAAAAAGTACATTTTTCAAAGTTAATCGGATAAAAAAAAAAAAAAAGAAAATAAAAAAGGTAAAGTACTAAATGACTTAATTGAAATCCCATCCCATACTTTGTCCAATCTTTCAAGTAACAGATGTAACTTGCAGATCCGTTCTACAAAACAATAAATTTTATTTTTATTTGCAGAAACCATTTAGCGGTCTAGAAAATTTATTTGTCCCAACGATTAGTATAAATTGTTGTAAAGATATTGGCAACACACAGTCAGTTTATTTTTTCTTTGTGCTCAATTTTTAAATAAAAACTTACTTTCTTATCTTAACTAAATTGAATAATTAATTTTTAAAATATTTTAATCAGAATTAAAAATCTAAGTAACAAATCATTTTTGTTTTATATAACTTAGTAACTTTCATGAAACAAGTAATGTTAGGACCTGGCAAGAATGTGCAATGGTCATGTACGAGAACGAAAGGGTATGTGTGTGTGGAAACCATGTCGGGAGGACTGTTCTGGAGAAAAATGCATAAGAACTTCTTTTGTTACGCATTGCGTATCATTTTTGGTGACAGGTAGCAGTAAAAGGGTGTAGTTTTATTGTCAAAGGGACAAGTGCAGAGAATCGAGGTGTTAGAGGATCCCGGGTGGTGTGGTCAAGAGAGAGAAAGGATCGTGTAACTTAGTGGTTGCAGGAAAATTAAGTAATATTCCCCTCTAGATCATCGAGTTTTTCGTTAGACGATTTGGATCTATATAATAAAGCCCTGGTTGCTTAATTTACTTAACCAAGTAGTGGCTGAGAATGGACTTCTGATTGTTAGGAAAGCATTTTTATGGTATTTCAGTGTGCATTGGCTTGTTGGGTTCCGTGACAGTGTTTCCATGCGTGGGTGTCTCTGACGATATCCCACCCTCTCGTTTTTTGAGTGGTGGTTTTTTTTTTCGTTGGACTGTTGAGCAGCTACGGTTTGTCGATTTGGTCTGATTAATTAGGACTGTGGAAGTAACGTCCCCGGTTGTTCGGTCAATTCAGCCAAGTGGCACCCAACGGCCCTATCATTCACTCTTTGTGTCAGTTTCATCTATGGAATTGGTGTTTCAAAGTTTGTTTCAATATTTTCAAATAATGACTCGCATTTGTGCAAACTTGTTAGAAAAAGATAGCAGTATTTAAATTTAGTAACTGTTGTGAGCAGGACTTTAAAAAAAATGAGCAGTGAGGTGGAAATGGATACTCAATCAATTTTGACCTTAATTTTATCATAAGAAAATCCGAAAGGGTACTAAGCGATACAATTACTCTTGGGATTAAGTGCATATGAAACCATAGCTTTTAAATTACATGTTATGCATGAATTAAGTGTAAAAATAAAGTCGGGAAAATTATTTTTCATCCATTTTGTCAAAAGTGAGACATGGTGCCATTAATCACGATTTTTTCTAACTAGGAGCTGTCACATAGAGTGCTTCTATCATGACAAGAACATCAAATAAACAAATAAATCAAGAAAAAATTAAGACATTAACACCACAGAGGACGTGTGAATCATGGCCTTTGATTACATACAATAGCACATATGCTAGGCATTCATGCACCTATCTTATCTGCGTCATTCATAGTTGAGGAGTTTAAAAAAAGAGGATAGTAAGAAAGTAATAAAAGGAATAAGAGTAAAGAAATAGATGATCGATAGATAAGAAAGAAACATGACTTATTTTGCTACAAGCACACGCTGCTTCTGTCGCAGATAAGGTGTTGTAATCTTCCCACATATCTTCATCCTGCCTCGATGGATTTGGGCCTTACATTGTGGTGCCAGTAACATTTAAGATACAATTATGTTTTTTTAAGCAGTGTGTTAGGTTTTTCTACCATAGTTAATTTTATGTATTTTATCAATATTTACTAAATTTACAAATTTAGCAAGGGTTACTTGGAGTAAGAAATTTATCATTTAAAACGATTGAAACTGCCAAGGCTTATGTTTTTGTATAAGTGTAAGAATAATATAAAATATGCCAAGCCAAAAAGTAGGTAAAATTGTCCATAGCTAAAAGAATAACCAAAAAAAGTGGTTTTCTGTTCTTTTTCGAGCATGAAATGAGAGAATAGGAGTGAATGGTTAATTGATCGAGACTGGGTCAAGTATGGTGATACATTTGTTAGAAATTATGCTATCGATTTTCCTCCAATATCAAGCCTATCCACTTATAAGTGGCCTTCTTTTGTGCTTTAATATATTCAGAAAAATATAACATTTTACAGTAAGAGTCTTTACATCTGTAAGAAAGTTATTTTTATGATAAAGACTATAAAATAAGTAACAAGTACTTTTTTGAAGATGTAAAAAAATGAGAATTTGAAAATTTGTTTTTCAAATAACTAGGTTTCTAAGAGTTAAAGAAAAAAATAACAATAACATTCTTTAACTGTAAGATTGAAAAATCTTATTTGAGACCTTAAAGTGATTTCATTTTATTTAAAACGATATTGTATCATTGGATTTAAAATATTTTTGTAACATATTTTCTCAACTTTAATCTCATTCTTATTTGTTGTCAAATGAAGATCAATAATATGCACTTTTTTGTTACTATTAATTTTAAACACCGATTATAGTTACACATCCTTTTTGGATTTGATTTTTTTCATCAAAGACTATTATTCAAGGCTTTTTATATAGAACATGTAAAAAACGTAATTCCAATTATCAAAACTGATACAATGAAAGCTATTTAAAATTTCTTAATATCATCTAAAAATCTAATTCATTCTAAAACATTGATTTTTTGACATCCAAGCACACCTACATTCGATTTTTTATAATCATTTAAGTACACCTTGAACAAGAATTATAAGCAAAAGTTTTGGTTTTCTCTAAAAAGTACATTTTTCAAAGTTAATCGGATAAAAAAAAAAAAAAAGAAAATAAAAAAGGTAAAGTACTAAATGACTTAATTGAAATCCCATCCCATACTTTGTCCAATCTTTCAAGTAACAGATGTAACTTGCAGATCCGTTCTACAAAACAATAAATTTTATTTTTATTTGCAGAAACCATTTAGCGGTCTAGAAAATTTATTTGTCCCAACGATTAGTATAAATTGTTGTAAAGATATTGGCAACACACAGTCAGTTTATTTTTTCTTTGTGCTCAATTTTTAAATAAAAACTTACTTTCTTATCTTAACTAAATTGAATAATTAATTTTTAAAAGATTTTAATCAGAATTAAAAATCTAAGTAACAAATCATTTTTGTTTTATATAACTTAGTAACTTTCATGAAACAAGTAATGTTAGGACCTGGCAAGAATGTGCAATGGTCATGTACGAGAACGAAAGGGTATGTGTGTGTGGAAACCATGTCGGGAGGACTGTTCTGGAGAAAAATGCATAAGAACTTCTTTTGTTACGCATTGCGTATCATTTTTGGTGACAGGTAGCAGTAAAAGGGTGTAGTTTTATTGTCAAAGGGACAAGTGCAGAGAATCGAGGTGTTAGAGGATCCCGGGTGGTGTGGTCAAGAGAGAGAAAGGATCGTGTAACTTAGTGGTTGCAGGAAAATTAAGTAATATTCCCCTCTAGATCATCGAGTTTTTCGTTAGACGATTTGGATCTATATAATAAAGCCCTGGTTGCTTAATTTACTTAACCAAGTAGTGGCTGAGAATGGACTTCTGATTGTTAGGAAAGCATTTTTATGGTATTTCAGTGTGCATTGGCTTGTTGGGTTCCGTGACAGTGTTTCCATGCGTGGGTGTCTCTGACGATATCCCACCCTCTCGTTTTTTGAGTGGTGGTTTTTTTTTTCGTTGGACTGTTGAGCAGCTACGGTTTGTCGATTTGGTCTGATTAATTAGGACTGTGGAAGTAACGTCCCCGGTTGTTCGGTCAATTCAGCCAAGTGGCACCCAACGGCCCTATCATTCACTCTTTGTGTCAGTTTCATCTATGGAATTGGTGTTTCAAAGTTTGTTTCAATATTTTCAAATAATGACTCGCATTTGTGCAAACTTGTTAGAAAAAGATAGCAGTATTTAAATTTAGTAACTGTTGTGAGCAGGACTTTAAAAAAAATGAGCAGTGAGGTGGAAATGGATACTCAATCAATTTTGACCTTAATTTTATCATAAGAAAATCCGAAAGGGTACTAAGCGATACAATTACTCTTGGGATTAAGTGCATATGAAACCATAGCTTTTAAATTACANAACTTACTTTCTTATCTTAACTAAATTGAATAATTAATTTTTAAAATATTTTAATCAGAATTAAAAATCTAAGTAACAAATCATTTTTGTTTTATATAACTTAGTAACTTTCATGAAACAAGTAATGTTAGGACCTGGCAAGAATGTGCAATGGTCATGTACGAGAACGAAAGGGTATGTGTGTGTGGAAACCATGTCGGGAGGACTGTTCTGGAGAAAAATGCATAAGAACTTCTTTTGTTACGCATTGCGTATCATTTTTGGTGACAGGTAGCAGTAAAAGGGTGTAGTTTTATTGTCAAAGGGACAAGTGCAGAGAATCGAGGTGTTAGAGGATCCCGGGTGGTGTGGTCAAGAGAGAGAAAGGATCGTGTAACTTAGTGGTTGCAGGAAAATTAAGTAATATTCCCCTCTAGATCATCGAGTTTTTCGTTAGACGATTTGGATCTATATAATAAAGCCCTGGTTGCTTAATTTACTTAACCAAGTAGTGGCTGAGAATGGACTTCTGATTGTTAGGAAAGCATTTTTATGGTATTTCAGTGTGCATTGGCTTGTTGGGTTCCGTGACAGTGTTTCCATGCGTGGGTGTCTCTGACGATATCCCACCCTCTCGTTTTTTGAGTGGTGGTTTTTTTTTTCGTTGGACTGTTGAGCAGCTACGGTTTGTCGATTTGGTCTGATTAATTAGGACTGTGGAAGTAACGTCCCCGGTTGTTCGGTCAATTCAGCCAAGTGGCACCCAACGGCCCTATCATTCACTCTTTGTGTCAGTTTCATCTATGGAATTGGTGTTTCAAAGTTTGTTTCAATATTTTCAAATAATGACTCGCATTTGTGCAAACTTGTTAGAAAAAGATAGCAGTATTTAAATTTAGTAACTGTTGTGAGCAGGACTTTAAAAAAAATGAGCAGTGAGGTGGAAATGGATACTCAATCAATTTTGACCTTAATTTTATCATAAGAAAATCCGAAAGGGTACTAAGCGATACAATTACTCTTGGGATTAAGTGCATATGAAACCATAGCTTTTAAATTACATGTTATGCATGAATTAAGTGTAAAAATAAAGTCGGGAAAATTATTTTTCATCCATTTTGTCAAAAGTGAAGTAAAATCTCTTGTCAAATATAAACCACAACAGGCTTATTTTCCTTTTAATTTTCAATTGTGATAACGATCATCCTATATGCGTTCTGAGTCGTCAGTTTATTCGATAACATGAACAGCAAACTCAAGCGTTAACTTGTTTTGAAATTGAGTAAGCTAAATGTACAGCGTTTAATTGATATATAGTGTTGAATCCACTAGGAACAATTTTTTTTAGTTTCCTTTTCTCTATTTAGTAAACTTTTTGTTTATCGACTACCAATTAAATGCTGAGTCTTCTACGAGTAGAATATAATATTTTTTTCATGCTCTCAGTTGACCGCTCATTTTGCGTTCCTTAAATATATTTAATTAGTTAAAGTAAGAATGCTCTTGTGATGCTTTATCGTGATCAAACGTCTTTTCTTAATTATGTTATTATTAAAAAGAAAAAAAGCTACAAACTCTTATTAAAATTATTTCTATAATGCGTAGTGTATTGATTTTGGATACCAAGGGTAAGAAATTTGATTTTTTAAGCCTTCAAATGATTTTTTTTTTAAGTTATACTTTTATAGGCACACTATGCACGAGGGTAAATCAACGATTTCAGATTTTGACCTTAAGAATAAGTGTGGCGGAAGTAGATTTTGCTTGACTCTCCCTCCTCACGTCGCCCCCATGACGTACTTCCGGTTTCCTTTACACCACATGATGCCACATGAAATCACACGCTACACATTTTAAATTTTATGAATTTAAATTCTTCTTCTGTTAACCAGTTCTAAAAAAAAAGCACTTTCCACAGAAATTTGAACCCCAGATCTTCTGCATACTGGCCAAGGCCCTTACCCACTCTGCTATGAGCGTGCCGAATATCAAAAAATCGATTACTTCATTTTGTCGTACAGTTCGTTGCTTATTTTTAATGTAAATTTTTATTTTCTGTGCAACAATTAATTAGATTTAATTAAACATTAAATAAATAGATAATTAGGAAAATTTATTTAATGAAATTTATTTAAAGCTACTCTGCTACGACATACAAGCTTTGAATTTTTCGAAACATGTACATAAAAAATATGAGTACCTTTCATATTATGTCGTAATGAACATTTACTTAATTACTATGAATTTGTTACTTTCAAAACAAATGAATAATAAGAGTAATTGAACTAATTGACTTTCTCATCCAGTTTGAGATTGCTAAGGCAACTTGATTTTTTCAGTTAAAACTACAGATTTGTAGAAAAACTATCATACATAGCAATTAGAAAAAAGTTCCACTTTGACCAGGATTTGAACCTGGAACTCGTTTCTTGCCAAAAAAGTGCATTATTAATTTCGCCATCAAGATTTTGGTAACTCCTCTCTTGAATTGCTACATTTTAAATTTTTTCGGCAATTTTTCTGTCAACCTACCAAATGAGCAGGCGTTGAGCATTTTTTTTTGTTTCACAGGTCTTTTCTCCAGCAGCTGATTTACCGAAGTAAGTATTATATTTGCTTGAAATGCACTCATCTACACGCAGTTTCATCAGCAAGTTAACTCTTACATTTGGTCACCTGAACTCACTTTTCAACTACAATAGTTACTTTAGAGAACTTGATAAAAAAAACAGGCATTAGTCGGCGTGTGTAAAGAGTTTGTATGCTCTTGAATTTATGGAGGAAATATTAGGTATAGAGTCAAAACGACCAATCAGAGCATAATCTAATTATTCAAGATTATCACAAGCACAATCACTAGGAAAATAAGTTGACTGGGATAGGTGGTTAAGTTTAAAAATCTCTTGGATTCCACATTTGGAAGCAAAGTGATATCAAAATGTGTACAATGTTCGTTGCTGATCCTACGCAGTAATTAATATTGTAATTTATAATTTTTCACATTCTTGCATTTGTTGTCAGATAAGTGTTATATAAGATTCAATGAAAATTATATGTGAAGTCCGAGTTTTGTAACAGCAACCCTTTTTAATACTGTAAGCTATTGGCCACGCGATTGCAGAAGAAAATATACTGCTCAATTTTTTTAAGCTGCTGAGCTCTCTTATTTCTTATTTTTCGAAAGAAGCACATTAGTTTTCTTTAATTATTAACCGTACTACATTGCTCATGTAGAAAACATTGAAAAAATTTGATTATTTAACATAGTACCTCCTTGCATGACAATCAGAGTAAAGAAAACTTTTTTTCAAACTTGCCATTTTTCTTTTATAAAATGAAAAAGCTAAAGAAATAGATGTGTTTTAATTGGTTACTATAACTTTAGAAAGAGAACGCAATGGTAATTTAAAAACATGAAGTAAGATTATACAGAAATTGTGTAATATTCATAAAAAAAATTAAAGTTTTCACGATAAATTTCTCAGACAAAACTGATTCATCTTAGAAAAAAATATTACTAGCTGCTCATCTTATTTAAATGATGACTTTCATTAAAATATGAATTTATTTTCATTTCTCGTAGAAAAATATTTCTTCAGCTGAAAAATAACAAACGAAAATTCATGCTAGAAACAAATATTCAGATGTTACGAATTGAAATACGCTAATCGAAAAAATGTTAGTTGACATAAAAGCCTAATTAGTTAAACAATTAACCCTTTTTAGATTCTCTTCATTGATTTTATCTAAAAAAGTTTAATTTTATTTAAGAACTTTTCCGCACTATACAAAGATTCTGGTCGTGATGTCAGACTCTTAAAAAATTTGACCCTATCGATTTTTACATATTACTTGTGTGAAAAACTTAACCTTTTTACCATTTATAAGTGTTTTATTATCATTTAACTAAGAAAGTACAAAAGATCAATTAATTTTCTTTAAAGTCGGACATTAGAATAAGCAATGTATATAGATGTACATGCCCATATTAAAGGGTTTTCTTGACCAGTTTAGTAAGACATACCTTTTTTTTGTTTAAATTACTAATATAACGTATTATTTTTTCTTATTATTATTGAAAGAACATAAAAGAGTAAAAAGTATAAAAATCTCCTATAAAGTATCGCATTGACGTGAATGTTAAAAACTGCGTACCAAAAGATTTAGTTTAATACAAAAAAACTAAACTGTCTGTGTTGCTAGCTATAACAAAAAAATAAAAATAAAAATAGTAACAAAAAGTTAAGAAAATATTGTGTTAGTAGTTTTGAGAGAATTAGGTATAATTAAGCCCAAAACTCAAAAATAACAATAAGACTAAAATAAAAAAATTTAAACCACACTATTAAGTGGGAATATTATTGGTAAAGAGGTGTGTCGCGAGAATGACCAACAATTGTTATATCAAGAGCTTTATAAAAAATACCGAAGTTAAAGGCAAAGTAGCTCTTGTGCTTAGTCTGTCTGATCTCCTTTGTTCGCCTGACCCCCTTGAACTCTCCTGACTGCCCGACAGCTGAATCCCACGAGAGCCGTGACTAGAGTTCCCTGATTAGAGGCTCGCTGGGCCTTATATAACCTTGTCCCCCTCCTGTCGATGGTTTCTTGCTGAGATCCCCTTGCTGTTGTCAAGGGGGGTCAGTATAATATGCCCTGCAAATCGTACGTAACACGTCCGAGGCTGCGATGTCGTCGCCCTCGACGACACTGACTTTAGTTTGTGTCGTGTTGAGCCTGTTGGCTTGATTGCCATCGTGCATGTGTGTGTAGTGCTATATTCTGTTGTCTGTGTAATTTATGTAGCATTCCGCACTCATCCTTCCATTTGATTGTAGAGAACCGCTGTAATTTTTACATTAATGTTTTGCTTTTCTTTTTTTTTTTTCATTTAGTCTTCTTTTTTTGTGTGCTGAGTGTATCATAATATTGGTTGTGTGCGCGCTTTGCCTTATACTATAATTATATGTGAAGTTACCGCCAATTGGGCATTTGCTTGGAACTACTTTCGTGCGTTATTAATAGCATTATAATATTATTGTCATACGAACATTATTTGTTATTTAACATTTCTTAATTAATTTTTTTTTGTTTCTTTTTTAATGCGTTGTTTTTTTTATATGGGACCCCAGCCCTTGGAGTATGTCTTCGTAATGACTAGTGGGAAGTTGAGTAGGTGTCTCGTAGTCCTCTGTATTTCAATGGGTGTTGGCTCAGGCGCTGAGGGATCTATTGTCGTAGTTCCGTCTCTCCCTGTGTCACCTCTGCGTTGTCTACCTGCGAACATTCTAGCAAGTTTTAATATTATGGGGCCCCCCCATTTTAAGAACCCGAACAACCCTGTTGCCATGCCAGCGTTATCTCTGCTGCTACCCATGTATATTCTTTTCAATCGGACAATCCCCCTTGTGTTTGCAAGAGTTCGCGCACGCGTTGGACTATATCCATTAGTTTTGTGCCTGTCTCTGAGTTTCCTTTAGTGCCGTGCTTATCATTGCCGAGTTCCTGTAATCTGTCTCTTTTTATTATTATACCTATAAGCTCCTGTAACTTGTCCCCTTTTATTCTTTTTATGCTCTGTATTATCTTTCCTGAATTTAAGTTTGAGTCCTTAAGTTTCACTATTTGGCTTTTGCCCTCCTCTGATCCTGGACTCAATCTGGTCTCTGCCACTTGAGCCGTGAAATCCTCTGACAAATTTATAACTCCTGCGTCTACCACTGTAAATGTGTTATGCTCTGTGTGTCCACACCGCTTGTGTATTTTCTCCTCCCCCGTAGTGCTGAAAGCATGCTGGTTTCTTGCATGTTGGCTCGTTTAATAAGTGCCTTTTAGTTTGGCTAGTATTATCGGGCATTCCTCTGGAACTCTTATTGTGTGGCCTAGGATTAATTTTATTTCACAAGGATGGTATTCCTTTACTTCATGTGCTGATTCCATCAGTGTGCGAATGCGTTTTCGTCTTATTCTTTTGCATCCCTGAACCGTTTCCTGCGATATTGGTGTAAAACTCTTTGTACTAGTGCTTACTGCCACATATTTGTATGTTGGCTGTAGGTAGGCCACGATGTCTGTATCGTTGAACTCTTTTTGTTCCATCGGTAGCAGCGATATTCTTAGAAGATTAAAATGTTACGAAGGGTATCTCTATATAGTATATGATGTTACCATTAAATGCTACAGTCGTTATCTCTCAAATCTCCCCGATTTTCTTATCTGTTGTTGTATTTTCCTCTCCTGCAAATTTAAGGTCCGATCTTAGTTGTCCTGATAAGATTTTGGCTTCCGATGCAGCTGTTAATGCTTCCTTCATCAGGTATGTCACGCCTTGACTGGCTAAATATATTATATCGGTTGTTCTGCTCAATTTTGTTGCGAGCTCTTTGGCTAATTGTTCAAATTTTTTTATCATGCCTGACACATCGTCCTTCTCCATTATTAAGTCGACGAATATTTTTAACCCTTCTTCTGCTATTTCTCCTGCTTTTACTTCAAAATTTTTCATATTTTGTATTTCTTTTTCATGATTCCCGAACGTTGTGATTGTAACTTGTTCCGTTAAATGTTTGTTTGTGTCGATTGTGGCTGTCGGCTTTGAAACTATTAATTCCTGTATTTTTTCCTTTTGTGTCGCCGTAAATTGTCCTTGGATCACTTGCGTGGCTGCGGTTTGGCTATAAATTCTCTGTCCCACTACTGCTCTATATGTCTCTTGCAAATTTTCTTCTGCTTGTAAAACTTCGATTGTGGCCTGATCTATTTGTTCCACACATTCCTGCTTTTTCCTCAGTGTTACTGAGCATTTTCAGCTAGCCTGCCTCTGTGCCTGTAAAAACTGCGTTGACTCTTGCATTAGTTGATTCCAATCTATATACCATATAACTCTCCACGTTGATGTGGCTGACTAGATCGGGCCTAAGTCCTCTACTATTATCCTTGAATTTTCCTCAATTGACTATATCTCTCCTATTTGCTTTTTCTCTTATGCGGCTTCCGCCCTAAAACAAAAAAATGAATACCTTTCTTTATTCTTTTTGCGCTTGCCCTCTTTGCAAATTACTACTTTTTTTCCTTTTCTTTTCTCATACGGAGGGAAAAAAAAAAAAAACTGTGAGCATAACCCGTTCGCAGTTTTAGTTACCCCCCTGAATCGTGACATTCCGTACAGGCAATGGCAAACGTCAAAACAATAATTTTACTGTGCGAGAAGGCTGTAAATTGCAAATCAAGCCGGGAGTATGGCTCTACCCTTACATAACGTGGTGCTTGTGCGCTGCTTAAAACTATATACGACATGCTGAGATGTTTATCGCATTATTATATGGTTGAAACCAGAGGACACCTATGCACTCGTGATTTCAAGTCCTACGACGCTGCTTCCATCCACCATTTTTACGACAATTTTTACGAACGGAAAAAAAAATTCCCCCTCTTTTTCCCTTTTTTTTGGTACACTTGCTTCTTTCCGTTAAATGGGTACGGTTCATCGTAAATACACAAAATACTAGACTTGTTGTTGTCTCCTTGTGTGAACGGTACAACGTCAGTATAAGAAATGTTCAAAGGACATATCTGCGTGTACTGCCTTTTATGGTTATCATGAACAGATTGCTGTGTTCCCTTTCTTCTAGACACTGTGTGTTGCTTATAACGGGAAGGCGCATATACTGTCACGGATTTTGTGGCTGACCTGCCCTTTTTCCCTCTCCCTTTTGTTGGTCATCTTATTACTTCCCATGCTAGCATTCTCTTTTACATTTTCCAAGGGAGGTGAAATGTGACGATCGTTGGATATATAAGTTTTTACTTTTCTTTGTTACTGCTTACTTTGACTTTTTTGTGCTAAGTACGTCTCAGTGCTCCCTGCTTTTCTTTGCCAGTATTTGTTAGTTTTCGATGTCCGTTAGTTTTCGGTGTCTGCTCGGCTTTTATTTAGTGCGTTAAATGTACTCTCTTCTTTTAACAGTCAACCATTCCTTTTATTTCTTCTTTTGTTACATTTATTTTTTGATTCCTTTTTTTTCTACTTTTCTTCTCCTTTTTTCTGTTATCATAGCAATGTTAGCAAGTGCGTCTGAGTTTGTACGCTACCTGCAGAATTTCGTGAGCTTGTCTCACGACGGTACCCGCATTTCGGGATTTGCTACTGTTGACGGCAGCATTTGTGCCCGGCTGGACGAGGCCATCGTGGAGAAGGCGTTGGGGTGCCACGAGTGTGCCCACGTAAGTATTTCTTTTCCTTGTCTTCTCTCTATCTTTATCCCTTAGTTTCCGTACATTGTCGTGTATATATATATATATTCCTTTATTGTTTCCCTTAGCCCATTCCTTTGTACATCTGCCGGTGGGTGCCTTCAGTGGGCCGTACCCGGGGGGTGCAGATTGTGGTCCTCGAAGGGCCAACCACGCGGGCCCCGATCGTCTGCCTGACTCATGGATCGGTAAGTATCTTGCTCGCTTGTATATATATATATATTTTTTTCTATGTATTTATCCTTCTCTCTTTTTTAATATAAATTTATGTATCTGCTTGTATAATTTCCTTGATTTCTTCCTGTGCTGTAGTTGGGGACACGATTAATCGTAGATCCGTACGACTATTTTGCCCTGTCCCCTCCTCTGTCACAGCCCGGGTGGCCGTCCAACGCGGTACCTCTGCTGTTGCAGAGGTATAAGTACTGCGGAAGCATAGTTAAGTGCGACATGTTATGTCCGTCCGGGCAGTTGTTTGTGGCCCTCTTCCAGGACTGTCCCCGAGGGTCATCCTTCCATTCCCCAGGTCGGGTGGTACGAACCCACTGCAATGTCCTCCAGGACTCCAGTCGGGGACATCGTACACCGTACATCCTGGGGTGCATGTGCCACGGCTCCTTCCTCGCTCTGGTGGGAGAATAAGTACCGTGCACTATCACTATTTGTTGGCTCACGTTTATTTCCTTTGTTGATTTTTTTGTTTTCTTTTCCGTAGGTTCAGCCGGTTGGAGGCAGTCACTTTGCCGTTGTCAACAAGGCGGCAGTAACTGCATCCTGCCTACACTGTCACGGTGTCGTTGCACCTCGGCCAGTGGTGTCTGATCCTGATCCCGCTCCGCAAATGGAAGGGGTGTAGGGTGCCCCTGCTGTGCTGCGGGCTTGTGGGCAGGGACGGGGGTGATAGCGGGATCGGGAGCGGGAACAGAAGCCCGTGATTAAGGTTTGGGATCTGTGAAAGATCCCCTTTATGTAAAAGAGAGGAGAGCAATAGCAATTGCTTCCTTTTGTTAATCAGTTAAAAAATAAAAGACAAATCCCAAAACTGATCGCTTCCGAGTTTTATTGTGCTGCCCCTCCGTTTTTTTATTTTTTTCACGCCGCAATTGGATTTTGTAGTCCCCTATAATTTTCTTATATTCTGCATTAAGAGAACTACAACATTTAAAAAGAATTATCAATCTATCTATTTCCGTTGGCGAGTTCTACGATTTTGGAACAAAAAAACCCGTTTTTGCCCACTGTGCGCCGTTCTGTAATATACTTTTCTTTTTGTTTTAGATAAGTTATATATTGATTTTAACAGGACACGCACTTTAGTCTATTATCTTTTTCCTTCGTTTAAATTGTACATGTTTTTTGTTCTTATATTTATATATATTTAACGTGTCATTTGTTCAGCAGTCATTGATTTGCTATAATATGCGTATTTGTTATAAATAAAAAAAAATCTTTTCAAATGCGCAATTGTGAAAATTTTTTCCCTTCACTCATGATTCTATGCTACTTCTGTCATTAACAAATTTACTAATTGAGGTAGCGCCATACGCCCCACTTTTGTTTACCCGCGTAATTTGACATATTGATGCCTCGTGGTGTTATTATTATAGTTAGTATACATGCTCTATTTTCGTAATTATATTGCTCTTATCATTGCCTGTATAGTTTGCTGTCCTAATTTCTACTTCTCATTCCCTATCTTTTACTTGTACTTTCGCACGCATTCGGAAGCCGCGAAAATTTTTCGTAAATATAATTGATCCCTATATTCTGTTATGTTTTCGCCGTGCGTCTGGGGGCCGTGAAAATTTTAAGCGAAGTCAAATGTTCAAGTCCGTCTCTTCGTGTCCCTTACCCTGTTCGCATTCTCTGGCGGTGCATTTACCATACATGCTTTTTTGATTTTGTCTACGTGGGATACTCTTGTCTCGTCACCTCTCTGTAGTTTTACATTTTTGTTGATGTAATCAATGCCTGTTATTTCATATAGGCCCTCGTATTACGAATCATATTTACCCTTTGATGGCTCTTACAGCACACAAACAATTTCACCCTCTAAGAAATATCTTGTATTTAGTTGGCAGTCATAGTAATACTTCAATCGGTATTTCACCTGAACTTAATTCATTGCTGCGATAGCTCTCATTTCTGTCAGGGTCTCAACTAACTCTTTGACATATTTATCCGAAGTTTGGTTCTAAGGTGGCAGCTCGATATTAGATGGTGTTCTAGCTCTTTGTCCGAAAACTAATTCATGCAGTGAGTATCCCGTACTCTGATGGTCCATGGTATTGTATGAATGCATGCCCATAGGTAGATGTTCGTCCCAGTCATCATTTTGTTCTACATATGCCTTGATGTATTCCGTAAGAGTATGATGCTTTCTTTCGATGGTGCCGTTTGTTTGTGGGTGGAATGCTGTGCTGCCCATTTTGTATATTTTAAACAACTTTGCAAAATCGTCCATGCTCTTATTTATACAGTGTGTGCCTCGGTCCGATAATAAATCTTCTGGCGGCCCAAAGTACGCTGTAAACTTATCTGTTATTGCTCTTACCGTTTCTTCGGCTGTTGCTCTCTTCACAGGTGTGAAAACTATAAATTTTGTTAGGCAGTCTTGTATAGATAAAATATGTGTTTACTGATTTGCTGAGGGTTTACTGATCGGCCAGTAGAAGTCTATAGCGATTTTTTCGAACGGTCTTCTCAGTGTGTCGGTGATGAGCATGGCTTGCTTCGTTTTAATTCGGATGATTTTTTTTGTCTGGCATTCAGTACATCCCAGGATAACTTACATCTGGGCGCATGTTTCTACAGTAGTAGTCTATGGCGATCCTGTTATATGTCTTATTTATTCTCCTATGCCCACCTATTGCCACCTCGTGGTATTCTCTGATAATTCTAAATCTTTGATCTGCTGGTGAGATTACTAGAGTGCTCGTGTAGAGTACTGCTGCTAGTTGAATATCATTGAATATTTCCTCAAAGGTATCGATAAAGTATCCCCACTGGGTTAGATTGAGAATAGCTACATCCATAACAATTCCAATCGTTTTTATTTCGTTTGCTACGACTACCTCTTTAAGGACCTTAATACATTTTTTAATGTTTGACTTAAGCGTCATTTCTTCAAAGTGCTCACTAAAATACATATGTATAATTATTATTCTTCTTGCATTTGTCACTTTGGCTTCTCCTACGCCTCTTTCTTTGTTATTCATACGTGTCGGATTAATACATCCTCTCTCGTGCAGCGCATCTATGACCTCTATGTTGGGTACCGCCTTTGTTATTGTCATAAACGCTAGATCGTCTAAGTACTTAAATGGGTGACCCTCAATCCTATTCAGTTTTTGTAATAGGGGTGGATCTTCCCCCTCTTTTAGTGCCCATGGTGGCCTTGCCGTTGGTAGGCGTGTTCTACACACTCTATATTTTTTTATCGATGGTGAGTGTATGACTGTGTTGGCTTTGTCCTTGCTCTCTGTTTCACATAGCACGTCATTCAACTCGTTGGCTTGCTCTCCTCCTCCCTCTACTATACTTTCATTGCTGTCATCTTCGCTGCTTGTTTGCTGTCTGTTCTTTCTCCGTTTTTCCGTATTCTGACTTATGTCCACTGCACTTTCGGAAGTGTCTCACTACTTTTCTGAATGACTTTCGTCCTTCTTGCCTCTGTCTACTCTCTTATCTAGTTTGGACCCATGCTTACGCTCCTCACTTCCTTTACTACTTCTACGTTCTTTTTGTGGGCTCTCTACTCCTGACTCAAGTTCTGTATTTATCGCGCTAGAAACTTGTATAAGAGGCGCATAATGTGCATTTTCACCTACGCCTTCTAAATGTAAATGGCCAAATTCATCGTCTGTCCTAGCAATGAAATGAGTGTCAATATAATTTCTATTGGTCAGTGCAAAATGTACACAAATATTTTTCTTAAATTCTTGAGAGGACAGATAAGTACAATCGCTGTTCCCATACATTGTTTGTGACTCCAAAATTTCCTTTGTTTCTTCTGGCTCTCTCCATTTTTGTAATACATTAGAACTGCGCAGAATCGTTCGTTACTCGATAGTTGAGATGTTAAGTTCGTACAACCATATAAGGCTGTGAAACTAACAATTTCTGGGTGGGTCGGATGGTATTTTCGAAATTTTCGCCAGGGTACTACCAGGTTGTATGCACTTACAAGTTTCCCTTCGCGTTTCGTCTTTTAAATATTCGAGCCATTAATCTGGGGGTGCAACCTTTTCTCGCTGCTCATCGCGTTCGTTCCGTACCATGATCTCATTTTTCTCTGACTGAGCCACACTCCCCCTGTTATGTGTGTTTTCGTTTACTTCGTCTCTTGTGCGTATCACTGCTTTGTCTGTCATTACGTTCTCGCTAGGCTCTCACATATCTATCCTCATTCCTGGTCTGCCTTCTACATCTTGCTTTTTAATATCGATCATATCTAGATCCCGCAATTCATCAGACCTTTCCTCCAATTAGTCATGTATATTCGGCTTCTCTTGTTTGTCTGTTGGAAATTCCTTCGCTTGTTTCGTGCTTCCTTCTTTTTCTCTTACATCAGTTCTTTGCTTTTCTGTAATTAACTCTTGATTTTTAGTTGCAACGCTAGGTAATGGTGTGTCACCATTCGCTATCGTTATTTTTTTGACAGGTTTGTCGTCAGTTGCGTGGCTGAAAAACATGGTTTGTGTCTGTGCAAAGTGTCAAGTTGTCGTTTACGTGCGTTCCGTAATTTCTCTTTTTGTTCTAATATTGCTGGTGTGCTTGTACTAGTTATCCCCTTTCGAAAGCCTGGCTCTTTTTCGATGTAGCCTAATTTTCCGCCTTTCTCAGCAACTTTTCGCACTTCCCACTCATTTTGATTCTTTATTGCTTGTGGCGGCGGCGAATTTTTTTCGTCAGGCTCGTATGACGTTGAAGTTTTCTGAATTGGCACAATGGACTTTTATTTTCTTCGACTTACCTTAAATTCTTTTCCTAAGAGTTGCCCATATTTTAAATATGCGCCCTGGAGGTCCATCGCTATTAGCCGGTTCTTCATTCTGTTGTTCGTCTGCTAGCTAATATATTTCTTAGCGTGGCCGTTGGGGATTCAATTTCCCCTCTCGTCGTACTGGGTTTCGTAATAATGCGTCTGGAGGTCCGTCGTTTACGCCCAGGTGGTATATAACTTCGAAATCATATCCTCTCACTTCCACTTTAAGCCTGTTAAAACGAATGTCTGGTTTTTTAGATGAGTGAAAGTGCTCCAGCGGCTCGTGGTCTGTAATCACCGTAAATTTGCGTCCGTATAAATATGGTCTGAATTGTTCCTTTGCAAATACGATCGCCAATAACTCTTTGTCGTATGTTAGGTAGCGAAGTTCACTCCCTTTAAGGCAGCGAGACGCGTATTCACACGGTAGTAATCTGAAGCGTCTGTCGTGACGATAAAGGATTTTTTCAAGTCTGGGGTAACGAGAACTGGTCCGCTATACAGTATTCTGATAAGAGTTCAAAATGCGTTTTTTTCGTTGTCAGTTCACGTAAATTTCGTGCCCTTCTTTAATAGCATAGATAGGGGTCGGGCGATCTTTGCACACCCTTTTATTAATCGCCTATAATATCCGGAAAATCCTAAAAAGTGTTTTAACTTTTTTGCATTTGTCAGACGTGGGTATTTTTCGGCTGCTTCGATATTCTTAGGATCGGTCTTTATTTGTCGATTACCTTCGATATGGCCCAGCACCTTTGCTTCCGTCTTCAAAAATTGACACTTTTTGGGTTCGATTGTCAAGTTTGCGTCCGTTAATCGTTTTAATGATTTTGTAAATCGCTCCCCATGCTCTTCAAGATTAGTTGCAAAAACCATTATGTGATCAAGATAAACTTTGACTTCATGACCTTGCAAGCCTGTGAGTGCTAGCGCAATTGCCCTTGAAAATGTGTTCGGAGAGTCTTTACACCCTGTGAGCATTATTTTGTATTGGTAATGCCCGTCCGGCCCCAAAAATGCCGTTTTGTGCGCGTCATCTTCCTGCACTTCAATTTGAAAACATTCTGACTTGAGATCGACTACCGTAATGTAGCGCACAGATGCCAGATTTTCTAAAATATCACTTTGAAATGGTAATGGATAGCAAGATCCCACCGTGACTTCGTTAAGCAGACGAAAATCTGTGACAACCCTTCCTTTTTTTTTGTTGTTTGGCCCCTGTTGTTTTGCTACTATCCAAGTGTTTGAGCTGTATGGGGAGGTAGATGGTTCCACTATTCCCTGCTCTAGCATTTTCACTATTTCTGTCTTCATTTGGTCTCTGATCGACGGTGGGTATCTGTACCTCTTTGCAACTATTGATTTATCTATTGTCGTCTTTATTCGGTGTTTAACAAGATGCGTTGCTTTCAGAGGTTCTCAGTCAAGGCCAAATACATAAGGGTTTGACTCGGTCAGTCTTCTCACATGCTCTTTTTCTTCATCGTTGCAACCGGCTGTGTCTACGAGTTGCATTATTCTGTCCACCCGTTTCTGTTTCCTTAGCTCCTCTTCATCTCTCGCAAAATTTTTTGTTATTCCTTGTCATCGTTTATTTCTTCATTAAATAACATCATCACTGATTCCCCCAAACTTTCAAGATTTTGCCCTTCAAAGTCTGAGTGCTTCCGGTAAATTTTTTCGTAATTTAGCATCTCCAATTCCAGAACAGGCACATATCTTATTTCATCACTCATATTAATACATTCTGCAACTATTTTCCCGTTAATGTTTCTCGCTATAAAGTTCCCAAATAATATTCCCTCCTCCATCTCTTGGAGGGGTATCCAGCCATTTTCTGCTTTATTCCTACCATTTTTTACTCGCAAATAAATAATTTGTTTCCATCTTGCAGGAATTTCAAAACACTCCTGCTTTATCAATGGTATCTCTACATCTTCTAATTTAATCATATTTTTGGCGGCACTTATCTGGCCCCGATATCGCCGAAAAGTATCCCACCCTACGATTCCTACCGCGTCAATAGGAAACTCATGGGAGACAACATGTAATGTGCACTTATGCCCCTGTAACTAAGCCTGTACTGTGCCCAATGTCTTGAGTGCTCCATGAGTCACGCAAATAATAGCCACACGATATCTACTATCTATTAGCATGTCTGTGCTACGAAAATTTTCCTTTATAATCGAAATCTCTGCGCTTGTATCTGCATGAAAAGTCGCCTTTCCATTCTTTAACTATGGTCCCCGTAACTGGACTAATGGTGGCATATGCCCTGTTCTCGTGAGTTTTATAGTTTTTCAGAAAGCTGCTCTATTTCTTCGTCACACTCTGAAAGCTTGGATTCGTCGTTCTCTATATGTGTGTCCAGCGCTTTTATACGATTACTTTTTCTGTGGGCCCTCTTGCCTTTCCTCATGCGTCTGCCTCCCCTGTTGTGTAGGAGTGTCTTCGCACTCTGCAGTGTTGCATTCTATACGTTCCCGCACTGCGTAAGTACTCGGACTGTTGATGCACGATTCTGCCTCCACTAATCTTTTCTCTGCCCCTTGCGACCTCTCTCTCACACCTTCTCTCTTGCTGGACACGCTTCTCTCCGTTTCTTTTACTAATTCATGTTCGACGTTTGGGAACCATGCCAAACATCTTGCAAGTTTAAAACTGCCAGTGGATTTTTCTGCTGTCAGGGGCGTGTACGCTGCTTTCCTGCTGCTGTGGGCTCTTATTCTGTGGCGGCCCTTTCCTAACTAAATCCTCATCGTAGTCGTCCCTGATACCCTGATTTTTATAGCCATTTTCATAGCTGTCAAATGTATTCCTGCTGTCATTATTATACGAATTACCATAGCCGCAGTTTTCCATAATGATTATTACTTCTGGGATTGTAGTTATTGCATTTGTTATTGTAATCATTCCTATCATTATAATTGCTATTTCTACTGTTGTTTTTTTTATTTCTGTTATCTTTATTATTGTTATTACAGTTTCTATGATTGTAGTTGTTATTCCTGTTATAGTAGAAATTATTTCTGTTATCAGGCTCTGTTGGGCCATTGTTATAACGCCTGTTATGATAACTATTATTATAATTGTAAGCATGGTCATTTCCGTTCCCGTAATGATAGGTGTTTCTGTTGGTATTGGTATTATCCACTGGTTGGTTATGCCCCTCGTTACACTGTCTCTCCTCTTCCTCCCTGTCTTGCTTACGCGAACGGCAATCTCTCGCATAGTGTCCCGGTCTCTGACAGAAATTGCAGCTTCCCTTTTGTTTTCTCCCATTATCTTTTAGCGTTTTTCTGTCGTTTATCACCGCTAACAGTTCTCGGCATTCTTTGACTGAATGCCGGGTTTGACCGTCGCAGTGTATACAGCGTTTTACGTTTGCTGCTGCTGCTGCTCCTTACGCCCTGTTGGTGGTTTCTGTTGTTTTTTCTCCTATATTTGCCAGATTTACTACTGTCCCCCACTTGGTTGTTGCTTTTTTGTGTGCGGGAAGTGTACGTACTGGTATCGCATGCCGTAAGCTAAGATCACTCTCTATTTTCAGCGCCTCTGTAATTGCTTCGCAGAGGTCCTTGGGTTTCAACATGTAATTTTACACCTATATGTTGGGTGCATGTCATATGTGAATCATTTTACCGCCTCTGCCTCTGCACTTTCTTTCAGAACCTGCTTCTGAATAGGGAGTAGGCTTGGGTTAGAATCATGCAGCATCGTCAGCCTATTATACAAACCTTGTACTCTTCCACTGTAATCCTCTATTGATTCCCGGTTTTGATGTCTAATTATCGTTAGCTGTGTCATCAGCGTATCTGAATTGTTTGTACTCTCATATCGCCTCGCAAGTTTTCGAAAAAACTCCTGAAGTGTCGCAAATTGAGCCAGACTGGGCGCGAAATGTTTAGCCACTTTTCCCTTAAGTCTGCTTGCAAGTGTGCCAAGAAAAAATATTTTATTTTCAGGGCCCACTCTTTCTGCAGTCATCCTTACCATCCTTTTGAATAGTGACAGATTGATTGGGTCTCCATCAAAGAACGGAATTTTGCTTGCCATGTGACTGAGCGTGGGAAGAATGTTTAGTTGTGAGTTCTGCGGTCGGCGTCGGTGGTTATCGTTGTTTGTAGCCTGTATGTATTTTGTGTATTGGACCCTGTTAGGTGCTAAATCACCCCATGTTCTATCCCTATTTACTTCAGAATTGACTCTATTTGCGTTATTATTATTTGGCCGTGGTGCTGTTGCTATAAATGCGGCTTCCTACATTCTTTCGAGTTTCTCGCTCGTATTTTTTATTCTATCCCACAGCTGTTGATTGTATAAATCTCTTATCGTGGCATTACTTGATCCTTTATATTGGTAACCAGGTGCAACCGAAATTGGCCGCTCTGATTTCTCTGGTATGCCCCCTTGTGTAGATAGCATTCTGATTTTGTTTGTTCGAGCTCCACGTATTTCTTCAGCTCTTCTCTTATTTCGCTCGCTGACTAATCGACTTGAAAAAAAAAACCCACTTCTTTGTTTATACATCCTGTGTTTACGTCTGTGTCACGAGATATATCCCTGTAATCCCCGTCTGTCGGTGACGAACTTCGGATGGTTTCTGTAATCACCTTGTGCGGGACCTCCACCTTCTCTGTCTTCTTTAGCTTTGCTCTAATCCTTGGAAATAACCCCATTACTATAGCCTTAGTCTTTTCGTCTAGGGCGTCAAGTTTTTTACACTTTTCTGGTTCGAGTTTCAGTTCTAGCATTTGTTCCGTCATATTTTCTTTTTGCTGTCTTCTACTGAGCCCTGGCATGCCCATGTGAGCTATAATATTATTAGTCGGGCCTTCGTTATGGGTTTCCAGCTCGTTGATAAAGTCACTGAACTGAGTCATTTTTCTTTCTACTTTTTAGAACGAAGTTCTTTATGTCGCGTACTCGGGGGGCTGGAATTTTAAAACCGACAGATTTTTTGAAACGGAAGTGGTTACCCCGAAGTCTCTTCCTCTCAAGTTTCTCCCCTTTACCCCGTCTCCCTCACCTACTGTTCTCTACACACTTCCCCTCCCCCACTATGTATGTATATCTGCCAATCGTGCCGTAATACTCTTCTGCACACCTTTACCCACCATTCCCCCTCACGTTCCCAAGCAATTAATTTTTAAACAAATTTTAATTTTATTTCCTCACAATAATTTTTCTTTAACTTAGAAATTTTTTCTTTTACAATTCTTCAAAAAAAAAAAAAAAAAAAAAAAAAAAAAAAAAAAAAAAAAAAAAAAAAAAA
>NW_019379941.1:375574-406856 GCF_000648655.2 Copidosoma floridanum
AAAAAAAAAGGAATGAAATTAAATATGAAAAAAAAAAAGAAATAAAAAACAAGGAAATTAAATGAAATAAAATTAAACAAGAAATGAAAGCAAAAAATTAAAAAAATTAATAAAATATAAAGGGAATAAAAACAACAAACCAGGGGGGATAAATGGGTCACGGGACCCACGGTAAAAACGAAGTTCTTTAAATATGAGTTAAACTAGTTTAGTACTCACGATGATTGAACTTCGTGAGAACGTCGTTCATAAATACAGTACTTATGAAGTTAAACCATCGTGAGTACTGAACTATTTTTTTTTGTTTTTGCTTCGTTTTTCAAGTTTTTGTTTAGTGAACTACATGAATGCAGTACTAACGTTAATAGAGCTTCGTTTTTTCTACGGGTCTGGTGACCTCCTGGTTACCTGAGAAATTGCGTTTTTATACTCATGTCATGTTTAATGAACTTCGTTCTTACCGTGGGTCCCGTGACCCATTTATCCCCCCTGGTTTGTTGTTTTTATATCTATATATATGTCGTGCATCATATTTCCTTTCTTGATTGTAATAAATCTTGTTTACTTTCCTAGGTACAGGGCTGTATTTCACTACCTACGTGGCGACTTAATAATAATTCGATGAATAGAAACGTAAGTGGCAAGATAAGACGGTAAAAGATCGGCGTTCGTCTTTCACTTGATTTTTCCTTTTTATCGTTATATTTTTTTTGGTGGTAATTGGGGAAAACTATTCTTTTGGAGCTGTCTCTCGTTTATTTCTCGTTATAAAGATAATAATAATAAAGATAGTTATAAATTTCTCAGCTGCTATGGGTGTAAGTAATTAATTACGGATGTTACCTATGTCTGTACCAGGCGTACTAATAAAATTACTTCGTTATCCGTTTGTTATTTAAAAATTTGTCTAGTCAACTGTATATTTAAGTTTGTTATCCCGTGTGTCTTTTGCTTTGAGTCTCGAGAGAGTAACCACTAAAGAAGGGTAGCTGGTGAAATAATAAATATATTCTGAAATTAAAAATTTTCCCCAAACCTATCTTTTCCTAATAAGTGCCTTGGGAGTAAGAAAGAAAATAAAATTTTATTATTAAATTACTAACGTGCACGTCACTATGCACACCAATAGAAATAAGGTTGTGAAGACCATTTCCCTCGCCTTTTGTCTGCTTGATCCCGTGATTGTCAGCGATGAGTACCCTGGTCCTACTGGCTTCCAGGCTGCTGTCACCGCTGCTCGTGAATCGGTCCTGTCGCTTCTCATTGAATCCTAGGCTTCTTGATTTTAAATCGTCGTATTCTCGCGGCACTGCACTATGTGTGCTTCTTGGCAGAATTTTTTGAAACGCATAAAATAAAAATAAAAATTCCGATTCTCACCAAACCCCACACCTAGCACCAAACTGTTACGTGGGAATATCATCGGTGACGAGGTGCGTTGTGAGAATGACCAACAATTATAATATCAAGAGCTTTATAAAATTTACCAAAATTTAAGGCAAAGTAGCGCGTGTGCTTGGTCTGTCCGATCTCCTTTGTTCGCCTGACCCCCTTGAACTCGCCTGACTGCCCGACAGCCAAATCCCACGAGAGCCACGACTAGAGTTCCCTGATTAAAGGCTCGCTGGGCCTTACATAACCTCGTCCCCCTTCTGTCGATGCTTTCTTGCTGAGATCGCTTCGCTGTTGTCAAGGGGGGTCAGTATGATATGCCCTGCATATCGTACGTAACAACACATAGAAGAAAGTAAGCTTTGTACTCGTAAGTTAGTGGAAACTATACATTTTATGTTATGGATCTATAAGATTATTAAAATGTGTAATAAAATGCTGTTTAAAATCAGTAAACATAACTATACTGATTCAATAAATAATTCTTTAACATAAATTTTTCCAGCATTATAACTTAGATATTATTTGCAGGCTTCCTAAATCGTTATTACCTTTTTGTTAAGATGAATTAAATCACGTATCTTTATTTTATTATAAACTTACATTAAGTTAAATTAAGTTATTCTACGATGAAATGGTATTAATAACTTTGATTCACTCAAGTCATTATATATTTTCAGAGAAGATGAAGGTTTCATTAAAGAAGAAGAAAAACCATTACCGTCCCATGAATTTCAAAGAAAAGTATGGTTATTATTTGAGTATCCTGAAAGTTCACAAGGGGCGAGAGTTGTAGCTATAATCTCTGTGTTCGTGATTTTATTGTCAATAGTGATATTTTGTTTAGAAACTCTTCCAGAATTTAAGCATTACAGGGTGTTTAATACGACTACTAATGGCACTAAGATTGAAGAAGATGAAGTGCCAGATATTACAGATCCGTTCTTCCTTATAGAAACTATTTGTATAATTTGGTTTACATTCGAACTATCAGTGCGCTTCCTTGCTTGTCCAAATAAATTAAACTTTTTTCGTGACGTCATGAACATTATTGATATAATTGCAATTATACCATATTTTATTACGTTGGCTACAGTAGTAGCAGAAGAAGAAGATACGTTAAATTTGCCTAAGGCCCCTGTAAGTCCTCAAGACAAAAGCACAAATCAAGCAATGTCACTTGCAATTCTACGAGTCATAAGACTTGTAAGAGTATTTCGAATATTCAAACTATCCAGACATAGTAAAGGACTTCAGATTCTAGGGCGTACCTTAAAAGCGTCAATGAGAGAACTTGGTTTACTCATATTTTTCCTATTTATCGGTAAGTGAGTACATTTATAAGATAACATGAGCAATTATTTATGTAGTTTGACTTTTAATAAGTACTTTACTAGTAAAGAGTAGCATAAACAGTAATTAACAAACAATTTAAGAAAAGTTTTACAATTCTCTTTTACCAAATAGCTGAATAACACTAGTTATAACTTTCTTTAATTTAAGTTGTTGATACAGCCAGATTTCATTTGCAACGTTGCAAATGAAACGATCAAGTAAACTATTTTCTATTTTTTAGGAACCACTTGTAGTGCACATTTGGTAAGGAATAGTGTTACTGTCGTTGTGCATTACAAAAATTTAATTAAAACAAAAGAACTAGATTGTCATCCGAATAATATTGCCAGAATTTAGATAAAAAGAGATCATTTACATTGAAACGACGTTAACATTGCCTGTAATTTTTAGCCATAGTCAGGTACAGGTACAGTAGGCAATAAAAAATTTTAGCTCACCATCAGAGCCCAAAACTAACAGGAGCTAGCTAAATATTGTAGCGATTTTCTGTCATCAGCAGCCTCGTACGTAGTTTATAAATACGCCGAGCCAATGTACATACTATAGACAAAGCTACTATTTGGCTACATCAAGCCTCTGCCAGCTACAGACTTTAATGACTGGATAGCATATTATGCTAGAGGGTTTAGCTTGACATCTAATGACACAAAGAAAATCATGACTTTTTTGAAACAGTCTTTCTTTTCTCAAATTTCTGTCAAAGTTAGAGGGTACCATTTTTACTACTTTTTGTTGTTCTAGAAGAATTACGGTCGTACAGTATTTTCGTTTTTTCGTTTATTTTCCAACTTTATCTTTAAACTACTTAATCACTGACAACTTTATCTTTTAACTAACCAATAACTAATTAAATTATTTGAAAGAAATTTATTATTCTACAGTTTATCTCACCTCCTGAAAATTGCAAAATTTTTGATATACCTAACAGTGAAAGAATATTAATCCATCTTTTTAACCACCTATCAGATTATTAAAATATTATCATTATCTGCAAATTATGGCATTTATAAGATAAATGGCTTGGTATTTATATAATTATCTTTTACTTTGACTGAAAATCTGATTACTCAAAGTTCCTACTTTAACACGTTTCTTTGCAAGAATTAATACTTTGTTAACAAATTTTGTATTTCTTGTTTACTATTTTGTTTGTGGTATCTTTATAAGATACTTTTTTGCTTTTTATATTATTTCTTCTATTTTCACCCCATTTAATGTACTCTATGCATGAATTGAGGTCCGTATGATATTCAAAAAATGAAAAGAGAAGAAAGTTTATATTATCAACAAATGCAATCTAAAAAAAAAAATTTACTAAATAGTGATTTTTAATGTGCTTCAAGCTATACAATAATATACATGTAAATACAGGAGACGATCCACGTCAAGTGGAAGCCCTCTGGTCCACAGTTAGTTAAAGATTAAAAAAAATGTTTTTAGCATGGAATGTAGCGTATATTCTTTTGTCTTATGTAGCATGTGACCTTTTCTGAAAATTTGTTGTGGTTAATTAACATGGCTACTAGAAGCTGTTCACCTCCCCCAAGAATAAAACTTTTTTTTATGTAACATAAACTTCAATTAGGGCTAAGTTTTAGAGTTTGCGTAACATCTTGTTTCCTACATTGCTAGATGTATCTCTATTTATTTTACTTATTTTTCTTCTTGAGCGTAATTCCTTACATGCGAGAAGTTGTAAGAAAACAGTTCGTGTCACTTACAACCACTCTGTTATTGGTTGATACAGTTCTAATATAAAAAATGTATTTTTAATGTGTGACTGTGAATCGATACTTATATTAAAAGTAAACTTCTAAATGTAGCTCTTAACCATCAAATAATTGCAAAAAACAAGGTCTTACATAAATGAAGGATATAAAAATGACACACATTTTAGAAGCTGTCAATAAGTTTAGCTGATGTTGTATGAATAAACTTCTATTTTGTGGAGACAACGACTGCTTTTAGCTACAATGTTGGTCTGCCATTAAAATTTTTGCAAAAAGTCTACATGGTGATTAACACAAGAAGATAAAGGCAACATTGTAGACTTTTTGGTACAAAAAGAATTTTGAAAATCTTCCACCAATTATAAACACGGGGATCTGGTTAATGTTTATTGTCATATGTGTATGTATCTCCCTATATCATATAGTTATTCTAAAAGGACTGCTAAATAATTAATTGTAATTATTTAACATTACTATCCGGTAAAAACTAGACATTTGTAAACTTTAGTCTCACGCTCCCTGAAGGGCTACGGGACCAGCAGTATGTCTAACGATTCGGTTGCTTCCTTTGCTTAGTAAAATGTGATTTTTAGTATGTTTATATTTAATGATATGTATAATTAATAATTTTAATTACCTCTACTTTATTTGACTTGTTCTTAATTGATTTATTTTCTATTTAATTTGGATACAAATTAATTGTACAAAGTGATGAAGAAACAAAAGAACAGTAAGACCTTCTTTAATAGAAATCTTTAGCAAGTTACTTGTATAATTAAGTACTTTTTTCAATGAGCGGCAGTGAGCTACCAACTAAAATGCCGCATAAGTAAATACACCTAGCGTGAAGTTTTAGTTAAAACTTCCTTGTCTTACATGCTATGGGGCTGGCACTTGCTGGCTTCATGTGTTTAGACTAAATAGCTCGCTTCAGTTTTCACTTGACACTTCCAAAAGCCACGAAGTATATAGTCATCTTTATTAGGTGACGACTTTCTGTAAGTTTGACTGTTATAAGAGTCTTAAGATTTTATCAGTGAGGGAATAAATACATCACGAAAAACAATGAAAAATAAAAAATTCATTAATTAACGCAAGTCGTCACTTAACAACCTCTCCTTCTTAAGACTATCATCGTCCTCGGTGAATATATATATAATTCACTCAAGTCATTATATATTTTCAGAGAAGATGAAGGTTTCATTAAAGAAGAAGAAAAACCATTACAGTCCCATGAATTTCAAAGAAAAGTATGGTTATTATTTGAGTATCCTGAAAGTTCACAAGGGGCGAGAGTTGTAGCTATAATCTCTGTGTTCGTGATTTTATTGTCAATAGTGATATTTTGTTTAGAAACTCTTCCAGAATTTAAGCATTACAGGGTGTTTAANATTTATTTATATACATATTATAATTATGAAAAAAATGTATTTTTTGTTTTTTTATTTTGGAAAAATGATTCGTATTGGGCCGATGTTTTAAGCATTCAATGGTCAAAAAGTATTAAAAGATTCGATGATGGTTATGTTAGTTAATACTTCGGGTATCTTTATACTTCCGTACAAGGAAAGGTTTGATTTTTTCATCTTTATTTTCCACCTTTGTTGTTTGTCTTTTTTTTTAAGTGCTATAAATTAAGTTACCATCGTTGGGGTCCATCGGCCGTTGCATTCACAGTTTGAAGGTTCTGCTTGTCTATTGTATATGTAATTCTGTAAGCGTAAATATAATGGGTGTTATGATGTTTATTGATTGATACTGTATATGTATGAGTCATGTTTGTATTATATTTCTTGCTGTTATTTATTGCAACAGTTCGTATGTTATATGTGGAATGTAAATATAAAAATAAAAATTAGTTTTATAAGACTATTGGATGATGGGTAGATAATACATGGATAAATCCAATCATTTTTAATCATGCTATGTGGAAATATTTGTGGAATAATAATACGATCAAATAAGTCATCTTAATACATACTGAAGCTTTATATTAGAAGAAAAAATTTTACAATATAGTAATATGCAATTTTGATAAAACATTATGCATTAATTTCAAAGCCTCGATGTTTTTTTTTGAATTTTTTTTGAATTTTAAAATTTTTTTGTACTTTTTTTCTGATGTCTGTGTCTACTCATATGGTTGAAATACGTGGCAGTAATAATTAATTAATTATACGTTTTCTCATTGGCCTTATAAAGCTTAAAATTAATATCTCTGAACTGAGTAGGTATTTCTTGACTTAAAAAGTAGCTAGTTGAATAGTAGGGTTCAATTATTGGGCTCATTTTCTACTACTTTTAATTTTTTCTCGTGAATTGATGACTTTGGCAAAGGTTAGCTTTGTTTCTGAAGTTTGTGTACGTCATTGTCTTGTGTATGTAATGACAAGTCTTTAATATGTCATTAACTTAACTTGTTGTTGACAAAATAAGTGAGTCAACTTCTTGTTCAATTTGTGTTTTGCACTCCTTTTAATTGGTTTGGTGTATCTCGTGCGATACTGAGGCTCATCGTTCGACAACTCTAGAATAGAATCTGCGCTCTCAGGATGAAGTATTTTATTCTTGGGATAATCTTTCCCACCGATCTCTAACGGCACAACAATATTCTATGGTACTTAATTAAGAGAAATGGTTAAAGAAATCTCTACCCCCTTTCGTTTTTTCTATATACTGTGGTAGAAGACACATTTGTCGTTTTGGATTAATGTTTGGTATTATTGTCACTCTTTTGTGATGTTGGTAAAGACACATTTGCTGCTTAAGAAATAGTGGATTTTGTCTTGAAAGTGTCCGAATTATTACTTTTTTAGCGTTTCATTAGATTTTTTATCAAATGAATAACTATTGCAAATGATAGTTATAGTTTATGTGTATAATTATATAAATCTGAAAATATGTGAATTTCCTTGATGTTTACTTCGATTCTCAATTGTTCAATAACTTCATGGAACCTATGTTAATTTTAGTCTTTATTGTTACTTTATAGTCAGGGTTTTATTGTGAAACCTGGAAGGGAAATGGAATAAAATAACTATTGATTTATAAGTCTATTTTTAATTTTTGGGGTGTATGGCGTGGAGGTTTCAAACTTTATATGTTTACTATAGGTATAGGTTACTAAGGTATCTTTTTTTTTTTTTTTTTTTTTTTAAATCGATATCAGTTGGTTTGCATTCTTTTGGTTCTTGTTTTAGGGTTACTTATAGTTTTGCATTCAGTAGATTTATGGTGCATTTTATCAATTTTTCCAAGACACTCCATTCCATAAACTTCTCAACACATCTTCTTGTCTTGTTGATAAGTATTGCTATTATAATTATAATAATAATAGCTTTTATGACATTACGTATTTAAATACAAAGAGAATTAGTTTCTCCTTGAAATTTCGAGTTTTAAAAACTTAAAAATAATCGCGAATTGGTACGTCAAGCCAATTTCATCGGATATATTAATTAATTTCAATTCTAACCACCCCCGATCGTTAAAAGTCAATGCAATATACAGTTTGGTTAATCGAGCTATTCTTTTGTCTGATAAATTATAACACAGGAAGAATATTCTCATGGCAAAAAGAATTTTACGTGATAATGACTGTACTGAACTTTTCATACAAAAATATATCAAGAAAAGACTTCACCAAATAAAAAATACTAATAGTGATAATAACAACCTACTAAATGACAATTTACGTGATAAAAAAAAATTTCTATTCTATTCAACCCATTATTCTTTAAATTTTGTTCAAAAATTTTGAAAAAATTAAATATACAAATTTACCCTATTATTCATAATAAAATGGACAGTGTTATTATTCTTGGGAAAGAAAAGATTGATAAGCTCGTTGAAACCAATGTTGTGCATAATTTTGCATGTGATTCTTTCTCTGCATCATATATAGGTGAAACAAAGAGGGCATTGAAAAAACTCCTGAATGAACATAAAAGTACCAAGAAAGATAAACTTGTTGTCGCTTTCTACGTAAAAAAATTCAACCATAATTTTTATTTTTCTCAAACAAAGATTTTAGACCGTGAACCTAATATACAAAAAAGATTAATATCTGAAATGCTATACATACACTTTATCAAACACACAATTAATAAGAAAGAAGATACCTTACTTCTCAATAACATATAGAAAGACTTTATAAGTTATCTTTCTAAATAATACAATGTAGTTATGTACTACTGTTATCTATATTCGTAAGAAGCGTACATTTACTGTTTATATGTATATGCGTAAATACATACATGTTTGACACTTACGTTATTGGTTCGAGGCGCCCAACAGTCTGTAACGATCGTCTAAACGATATAGACATGAGTAATTGTTCAATTTTAAAATTATTTATATTACTATTTCATTCGTGACTTCTTACTTATAATTAATTTTGCATTAATGTAGATATTTGTAAACATTGGCCCTGCAATGTAATTCATGAAACTTGTTGTGTTTTTTCTGTTAATAAAGTGAGCCTGATGAGGTTGGCGTTAAGACCAACGAAACGTTGCTCAAACTAACACCTGACTTTGGAGTTTTTATTCTCCCTCCTAAATTAGCTCTCACTGATCGTGTGCTTATGCACTAAACCTCAAGAAATCATGGAAACAATTGGGAGCAGAATGGCACGTTCAACAAGCACCGTAATAAATGTAGTATGTTTGTCTAATAGAATTCCTCAACACGCACCGTAAACTAATGTGAGATTAGGTACGAGTTCATTGGCAAGCGTGATTGTTTTTAGGTCTGGTACAGGAATGATACTAAGATGATGTACTTAGTCAAATTACATTGTATGGTTAGCAAATAGTAATTACCATTTGAGGATGTTCTCAATTTCTTGACAATATCAGTGAAAACTTCCCCAAGGGCTCTTTTACTTTTGTTCGCTCAATTTTTTTCTCTTGACACTTACTGTATTAACGAACATAATTAAAAATATCATTTTTTGTTTCATGCCAATAATATCGTACACTTATTTTCCAATAAGTTTGGTTTATTATCTTACGTTCTTCAACAGGACTGTTATATAGTAATTGTATTATTTTATTACGTTCGTGAATTTTTAGAAAATCAACTTTGCTATAGCAAACAATAATTTGTATAGGTTTTTCATCAAAAATTGTTAATAACATATTTTTCATCAATCCATCTTAACAATGCATCTTAACAATGTTTTCCTAAGTGATTTGAAAGCTTTTGTAAGAACTTCTAAAATAACTAACTCGGTAGATGCTCCATTAATAATATTTAACAGTATATTATGTCCTTCATAAGGTGTTACTTATATTTGGCCAACTTTTGATTTTTTTGATTCCAAATAACTAAAGTTCAGTGCACTAATTGATCTTAACAGTCTTGAGAAAAATGTAACTGGTTAACAATCTTTGCTAACAAAATAATCAGTATTATCTCTTTTGTTGGTTAGACAAAATCTGGTTATAATGTTTATTAGCTAAGCTCTATTGGAATTCTTATAATTGTTAGTACTAGTGCTACTATCACTAATACTTACGTACACCTTATCATACTGTTGTTTGTATCGATTGATTAGTGAGAAAGGTCATAAGTCTGATACAAGCATGAAACCAGATGCAATACTCCGATTTATTGATTTGTTTGTATAAAAGTTTATTTGTTTCTTGTTTTCATTCAAGTTATCTAGGATTTCTCCTGCTATTTGTTCCAAGTCTGGTGCCTAAGATCGTTTTTTTCTTGCAATAATATAAGTACTCATGTGTGTTAGTGTATTAGAACTTAAAAGTGCATTTTTTGAATACGAGGGGTAATTGACAGATCTCTTCTCGTCATATATTAAAAAATTTCATCTTAATCAAACAGGGGTTTAAAGTCCGTTGTACGTCTTAATGAATCTGCAATTTTTTTATCTAATACAGAATTATCAAAATTATCGAGATCATAGGTATCTATTTTAATTTATTTGTCCTGAATTCTAAGATCTGGCTTATATTCATCAGAAAATCTGGTTACTGATATGAAATGTGTTATAGCTTGCTCGAGTTCGTTATAGTTGTTAGACGTGTCTAAATATTCTTGAAGACTTTGGTTAAATTTCTTTGTTAAGTTTTGTATTCCTTGATAAGTAACCTTACCTATATAAGTTGTTGTAGTTTTAGGTTTGTCTCCAAAAACGTCGTCGTTTAAACCTCTACTAATTGAAATGGATGGAATGGAGATTTCAGTATTTGTTCGGTCTGAGTCTGAGTAAGTATTTGTATTTAAGTCTATCCTCGTTTGAGTCAATTCTTGTCGTAATACACATTGTCTAGAGTCATACACTGGTAGTTGTGTATCTCTTTCTAATGATTTTTCAGTACCATTTTTTGCTGACTCCAATCTTTTCTTGTATGCATCCAATTCAATGGCTCATGATTAGATACAAGAACGAATTTTATTTCTTATAAATACGAACAAAAATTATGCATTGCACATAGTTTAGCTAACTTTTTTTTTAGTCGTAGAATAATTTAATTCGGCTTCATTAAGAGTTTTTGAAAGATAGGCAACAGGATGGTCAAACTTATTTTCTTTTTGACTTCATATTGCTTTAATAGCGTAGTCAGATGCATCTGTTATGAGTTTGAATGACTTACTAAAGTTGGGAAATTGTAAAATAGGCTCTTGACATAGAGTGTCTTTTAGTATTTGAAAATTCTTGACTTGCTCTTCAGTCCATCCAACTTTTTCTTCCTTTTTTATTAAACCTAATATTGACTAATCTATTTTTTTTAAATCTTTAATAAAGCATCTATAGTATATTGCTTGTCGTAAGAATAGTCTAATTTTTTTCATAGTTTTTCGTTGGGGAAATTCTCTAATGGTTTAGATTTTTTTATGGTCTGGCTCAATTTCTCCTTGACTCACTATATGCCTAAGAATCATTTTTTCTTTTTGCAGAAATTTAACTTTATCGAGCTGGAGTACCATATTCGCTGATTTTAACTGGTCAAAGAGTAATCTAACTTTACGGTTATGATGTACTAAATCTCTTGCGTTAATAACAATATAATCTAAATACACTACAATTTCAACATTTACTAAGCCTCCTAATACAAGACCTATTAGTCTTTGGAATGTTACACGTGCATTTTTCCAGCCTTTGGGCTTTCGTCTGTATTAGTAACGTCCATAGGCTGTCGTTAATGCTGTTTTATACTTATCATGTTCAGCCATAAAAATTTATTTAAATCTATTTGCTAAATCAAAAACTGTATAATATATGAATCCTCCCAACTGGTCCGTAATATCTGCGATGTTAGGCAAGAGATATGCATCATGAATAGTCTTTTTGTTGAGTTCTCGGAAATTAATTAGTTCCCTCCATCTTGGATTTCCATGATCATCAGGTTTTCGGGGCACAATCCGGAAAGGTAAATTATACGGTGATTTTGAGGGCATCGGATTAAAGTGTGTATTGGGCGTTTAATTTATTCTTTTCACTGTATTACCGACTTTTGTCAGTTTGATTATCAGTGGGCTTCATAAAATTATCACCTCTCTCTGAGAAAATCAATCTGTCATATTCATCTCAAAAGTGTATATCAGCTTTTATGTCTCTAAATTTTTCATATTTACGTACAATTTACCTTTTGGGCTGGGCTACGATGTATTTGTCGTAAAATTTTTGTTGATCAATTTTATTCCTAGGACAATCCTTTTTTTGTTAGTATTAAAAGTAGTAGCTAAAACTCTATTTTTCTGCGCTTATTTCTCAAGTTTTGTTGCTCTATGTTATTTTTCAACCTTTTTTAATTGCTTTATTTATTGAAGAGTTTTTAGAAAAAGAAATAGAGTTTATTACGTCATCATCCAATACTGTAGCATCATCCAATACTGTAGCATTACAATAATCTAATGATGTGGCTTGTCCTTTTTTACAAAAGTTTCGATCTAATAGACCGCTATCTTTGATGTGAAAATTATTAGGAATCACATAAAAAACTGTAGGTTTTTCTGGGATAGTAACATCCGTTGTTTTTTTAGTTAAAACTAGGTAGGGTGTGATTTTGGTAACATTAATAATTTTACTAGTCTATACGCGTAAATTTGGGTGCAACTGGTCTTATTTAATTAGAATTGTAGCAGGGCCATTATCAAGCATAAATGTGATACAACGATTTTTTCTTTCTCGGACTGACAACTTTATACTTGTAGGCTCGTCATCTACACCAAGTTCTTTGCACATCCTGATGTGGATGCTTTTAATTCATTTGCATTATTTATCACCAGAGCCGTAGTACTCAGTGTTTGGTTCTGATTGAAACGCTGGGGGCTCACCTTCAGTTGACTTTGGGGGTGAGCCATCTGCGAGTAAAGTAATGTGGTAAATAATTATTTCTTGTCTGTTGATAGTTCTAAAAATTTTGCTTCGAATAAAAAGAATTCAGATTTTGTTGGTCGTAATTGTTTTGATCATCATGATTTTTATTTTGGGGGGAGTCTTTGATAATCATTTGTCTGGCTTTGATAACCAAATTGGTTATTTCTGGAATTTAAATTTAAATTTTGCTGTGTATAATAACTGTTCGGACTCTGGTTGTTATACTGATTATTATTGCTCTTCCCATAGTTATTTTTTATTCGTTGATTTCTATGATATCGACTTTTCTTATTGTTCCNAATTTTAAAGTTACTTTATTACAATACATCCCAAATTTTCAAGAAACGTATTCTTAGTGATAAATAAGAAATAGTTATTAACGAGCAACAAAGTTCTCCTAATACTACATCTTCTAAACATTCAACTGCTTTATCTTTTTACCAACATCTCTCAATGACACGAATACAAAGCCTTTTATATGTTGCATTAAATTGCCTATTAGGATCTTGATTCTGATTATTACTTTGGTTTTTATTAAATTGTCTTACTTATTGTGATGGAAATTGCTGGTCAGGATACCTATTCTGTTGTTAATATTAGTTATTTAGATTATTTTTCAAATCACTGTGAGTGTGTTCTTGTTAGCGTATATCCGGGATTATACCAACTCTCGTTTGACTCTTCATTCTCAATGCATATTTAAAAATTTTGGATAAGGAGGTAGGTTCTTTCACATCTTTTTTCCAGCTTATCATAGGTTTTAGACCTTTTATAAATATGTTTAGTGCCATATCTCTTATTGGCACCATCATATGCACGTCATATGCATTGGCCTTATCTTCCATCAATGCCTTTTAGCACGCTCAGCAGTGGACTTACATAATTATATTATTCGCCCACTTATTGGCCTTGCCATTGGCGCACTTTTTACAGCTGAGTTTGATATTAACCAACAGTGTTTCTTGTCAAGTATTTTCTTTCCTTAAATGTGTTGTAAATTGTTAGAAAATTTTCAGACTTTCTTTATTTTGAGAGTTCCATTTCCGCGAAAATAATAAAAAAATTTTAATCGTTTGTTGCTTTTTGCTTGAAAATTATTGATTTCATTTTCCGATGATTGAGTATTTAATTTGTGCAAATTATGGTAATTTTGTATTCGATCATGAACTAATTCCAACCTATTTTTTAATACATTTTTCTCTCTTATAAGCTAATTTTTCTCATTACTTGCAAAATTATGTATCGGGGGTCTTACTAAATATCGTTTTATTAAAATAAATTAATCAAAAGTGTGTGTATAACCAAAATGATTAGATTTTATTAAGTCCTCACTCCATCTTTTAGAATCCTTCTTTCATAACTTATAATATTAAGGGTTAATCTGTTCATGTATGTGTATTTGTTATTTTGGTAGATCGCTTTGAGTAGCAGATCTGGGGTACAGAGTGCTATTTTAGCAGGACTAATGGAGATGAACCTCTCTGTTAAGCAGATTGCCTTAAAAACACGAAGATTTTCCTTATCATATATAATTCTACAGGAAGTATAGAATTTTTTTTTTTATTATTATTATAATCGTTACTTGCGAAAAAAGGTTTTTTTTTTACTATAAATTCACTGCCCAATCCAATAACTCTATGTTTGATACCTACAATTAACAGTACAAATTAAATTATTTTTGTTGGACACAATAGAAAAATGTACGTAAGATTTTTGATGTTGTTGTAAAATGTAATTTATTTTACGTCAGGTACATGGTTACTTGATACTAATCGTTTTTCTCACAGTTCTGACCATTACAACTCAATATTAATTTTAGAAGTCCAACTAACAAAAGATTTAAAATCTGTAGTATATGGATATGCAAATTCACTTCATATTCTTTAAAAACTTCTTGCTAAACGAAAAAATAATGAGGAAAAATACTCTATATCTGCATTAGTACAAGATTTTTGCCCAAAATTAGATATGCAGTCTTTACATCATGCTATAAATGACGTTGAAGCCCTTAAAGTATTACAGGTAAGAAATCGAAATAAGCGAGAATAATTGAAGATGTGTAGTAATAGCCATTTAACAACATGTAAAGAGAAAAACAGAAAGTAAGAACAAATACATGATGAATGTCAGTCTTTAACACAATATAAAGATATTATTTTTACTCACATGCTATACAAAATCGCATCATAGAGTACAATTCATAGGATTTTCAATAAGGAATTTAAAAGAGCAGACGTACAAGATTAATTGGTTTATTTATAAAAAATTAAATGTCATCTAAAAGTCACGATAATTTGAGGACTCATGAATAATATTTCTATTTTTTTTCAAATTATTAGTCGTTATTATAATACTACTAAAAACATTCAATATTTTATTTAAATACTCATATTTTCAGGGATTAGGCTTTTGTTAACGTTGATAAATTATAAGCAAAGAAGAAAATAAGTGTGGTGAACATGTGTTGACATAAATTATTTTTCGTAACTGGTAATATTAAAGTTCAAATTATAATATGAAGAAATTTATAATTCTGAAACTGCGTCAATTTACAAGAGAACCACGTACCGAGGAATTATTTTGGACATTTCGAACAGAAAAGAACATCACATGATCGTTTAGGTATTTAAATTTCGCGCCGTATCTGTGAATTAAGATTAGTATTTATTGCCAGTGTTAAATGATCTTTGTTATTAAATATCTTTTAATCATGTCATCTGAGGTACAAATTGACGCACTCTTATAGGAATGACAGCTTTTAGTTTATTACTCTAGTACTTGGTCATTCTGGCCCAGTTCTATAAAGAATAATCACATGACTTCCGGTATCAAAGTTGTGTACAACAATAAGAGTCTACGCTAAATGAGTGCTCAACAACGATTTTCAACCGTATCGTTTTCATTATTTTATAATATAAGCCTATGTGAAATTTTGTATGGATGCATATAAAAGCTTAATAAATGACCTTATTAAGTTTTACTTTGATAGACCAGTTTTCTATTCTCACACGAACTACCTTTAAAAGTTGTTTGAAACGAGATGCAATAAAAAACAATAAATTTAAAGTTTAAAAGTAAAATTTTTCTATGCACATCAGTTCTAAAAAAAATTTTTGCAAATCCTTAAGTAACAGCAAGACATAAGATTTAATTCAGTGAAAATCTACAAGTTTAAATTGTTATGAGACAGCTGAAATAATTGTGGAAAACTTATATTTTTGTAAAAAACATGTTGTGTTGTAACTACAATTTTTCCATGATTTTTTAATGGGTAAAGAGTATTTGGAAACTAGGTATTACCATGGAAAATAAAGAATAGCTATGGCCATACACCATAAATACATCCTTAAAAAAAATATCTGTTTTCATAGTAAATATGCATTAGGGATCTTCCTAACTCAGGAGTTGGTTTACATTAAAAAAAGTTACTTTTTTTTAATAGTCAAAAAATAAATTTTTCAAATACACTGTGAATAAAAAAAGTTATAATCATGAATTTATTGTGACATAAATTTCTATTACACTGCATCGAGACCAATAGGAAAAAATAATCTGAATTACACATTTTCAATCACGCTCAGTCATGGTTTGCTCTGAATAGTAAAAGTGGTAAGACTTATCTTTGTGCAAAGTTTTTCTTAGTGTTATGTCATGGCAAGGATCAAGTAATTGCTGAAACAGTGGCACAAGATCTAGTTTTTTCGTTTATTTTGGAAAGAATGTGTAACACTTATATAACCAGAGATAAATCTTGATTTCTTTAGTCTGATCGAGAATTTAAAAAGCAAAACCTTAATGGCACATATCATCTAATCTTCAACTCAAAACACATACATAATCAAGTATCATGTTAAATTAATGTGAAATATCTTGTTTAACATACAAAAAATAGTCGATTTTTAGTTTGTATCTCAAGGACAAGTTGTCAACACAGTTTTACGATTAAAGGTAGTTAAGAGACTAAAATTCAGATTACATGCGTCAAGCCTTACGTCAAAATTATTTTTAAGCTCAACCAGGGCAATGCTCCCAACCGCATGGACTTTTTGAACTGAAGCGAAGGCACTAAGAGTGAGTAAAAGCATCCAAGCTAATGTTACGAGGCTCACAAGAAACCTTACAGTCAAGGACTTCAAGGTTGTCTTTCAAGCTAAGTACAATCATCTGTATCAGTGACATAGTGCAACAGAAAATATTTTATAAAGTTTAATGATGTTTAACAATTAAATCAATAAATATATTCACAATTTGATTTAATCAAATACAATAAAATTATCTAGAAACAGTTGTCATCACCATAGTAACTGTAAGATATTTTAAACCAAAATAAAAAACAAAGTTGTTCTTATTTCCTTATTAAAATATTTGGATTAAGAACTTATGACAAAACTTTTCTGAATTTCAACATAAATATTTGTAATAGCCACTATATGACTATATTACCACTGCTGCTGCTATGTATTGATATAAAAAAATTTTATTATTCCATGTGTGCAGAAATCTAAAACGGCAAAAAAAAGCAGTGCTCAATGACACGAATACAAAGCCTTTTATATGTTGCAAATTTTTTTAGCTTCTTTTGTAGTTTTAATACATTTTCAATAGTTTAAGTATGGATTTTCAGTGAAAACAATTCGTATTATTTGTTTTAAAAAAAAGAAATTTTTTTGTTATATTACTCATTCTTTTTAACGACAAAATAACATTTATCCGCTTTAAACAAACTGCTTTGAGCCATGCAATACTTTTTATCAGCCTAGGTTGAATGTATGGTTATGCTATATTTCACTGAATTATGATTATTTTCTTGACCGTCGAGATAAACCTTAAAAAATTTCTACTTTTACAGTGATATTAAAATAATCAATCTCATATTGATATTCAATAGTCTGTTTCCAATATCCAGGATCGTGGGTGCGCTACAAGATAAACTTGAGAAAGAGGCGAAGCCTCAGTGACCTCCCTACTATTTATATTAGGTTTGCATACTCAAATTTCTTAATATTCAATAATCAATTATTTTCGTCGATATCCTAAATGTATTTGAGTTTTATTCAGCCTTTTTAATTGAATTTTACTGCTGTACTGTTGAATATGAGCCAGAAAGTCAATAGAATAACTAAAATAAGACGTGTGTACTTTAAAAAGTTAAGAGTTTACATATCTTCTGGGTCAGTTTTTACGACATGTTCTTATCACTCACTTATTTGCAAGCCAAATTTTTCTTGCGTATTATTGGGGTAGGCATGTTCTTAAAATTTAGCAGTGCATACAATAGTGTGATATTGGCTACAAGTATGTGCTAAGTCACATCAGACAGCACGCAGCATTAGAATTGTAGCACAGGAGCTCTCAGTGGAGAAGTGGTGAAACACTTCCTTACTGTTTGGAGGGCTTTGGTTCGAGACTTTACTCCACCACCTTTTGGTCAGTACCTTCGTAGTGTTTTTATGTGTCCTAATCACGTGTCCTAATCAGTAAAAGAGCTTTCATAGGTAGCTGGTGCTATGCATCTACCATGCAATGCTATGTAGTAAAGAACGGCGGTACCTGGGTCCCAGGTAAAATGCGTACTGTGCCGTCGGAATAGTAAAAATCAACAGGGCCCTAATGGCGTCGGGTATTGATGACTTTGTTAGTAAAATAACTCTGTCAATTATAATTCATAGAAACAATAAGATATGTTTTGGATATGTAGCCATCAAATAAAGACAGACAACTAGCCAAGTGTAGCGCTGCTACAGTAGGGATGCCTACCCAATGGCAATTTTAAATATGTATTAGTTTGGGATTGAATCTGAAATTAGGTCATGGTTAATTTAAAGATATAAACTATCAATACCTTTGCAAAACCTAAGCTTTTATATTATATTTTCTAATATTATTTTGCATAAACTACGCTATCTGTTTTTCTGTTATTCTTTAAATCCATTGAAAAAAAGCTCACACTGCTTTGCGTAGCAGCTTAAGTTCATTAGTACAAATACTCTTAATTCCTAATACATTGTTGGTCTACATGTTAACATACCTTTTGTAAGATTTTCACTACTCTGTTTGCTACCAAGCCCTCTTGATCATATAATATAACCAGTTTGCATATGACTCGTCATGAGAGCGCATCGCTCTTGACGACACACAGTGGTCCAGAAAGCCCGATAAATTCTCAAAGTTCGTGCTTCTCATGAATTTTTACTCAAATTAGTCGTTTTTGGCTTATTTTGTTCCTTAAAACTTAAGCTACAAGAATCCGAGTCGCTCGGACGTTCTACTATTTTTGAAATATATGTATTTACAGGTATATGTACAGCAATTCTTGATAGTCAAAATACTCTGGATTTATCATGCGTTGTTAAAGTTCACCGATTTGTACAAAAATTGGTTTTTGAGGTCACTGATTTCGAATCGAAGGTCAGAATTTAAAATTTCAAGATGGTGGATCCAAGATGGTGGACAAAATTTTTAAAAATAAACTGATTGGTACAAAAATTGTTTACCTAGAAAATTTTAGTTACCCACTTATTTTATTCAATTTTGTTAAGGAGCACCTTAAGTAATATTATAGTCTGGCCGTTGCAGTATCGTATGAATATTTAAAAATTTCACAACGTTAATGAACTATTAATATACGTACGTATGTACACATAAACTGCGGAAACTGTATGATAGTATTTTTAAGGTTAAACAAATACAAGTCTGCTATCTGTCATTTTAAAATGTTTTAGGTCCCCGTGTTTTGTTGTACACGAATATTACACACTCCTTCTGCCTACGATTTATTATTCTCCATGAGATGTACGTAACTTTTCTTCTTTCTTGAAATTGTTTTTAATATTCTTGTTACGTTGTTATAGAATTTATACCGCAATGCATTCACAATTTTTTTTTCTTAAGACACAACTTGCCTCCATTTTCGACTGGGTAATTAAGTATTCTAAAACACAAGTTTTTTGTTCTTTCCACGATAAGCCTTTCTTACTGCTTAATAGCAACAAAATGTCGTTTATTTTAAAACTCAAAGTACACACTATGAACTACGAACTGTACGTAAACATTAGTAAAAAAAATGTATATGTAAATTTTTTTCTTGTACAACTAAAAAACTATTACGGTCACTTTCTCCAAGATGTTATTAATGGGAGGATACTATGTGCACAATACAAGAAAATATCAAATGAGCACAAACAAAACCATAAAAAGACTGTTCACGGTTTTAAAGACACAGTAAAAGTATCAGGTTTGATCGACTTCGGAAATTGGAGTATGTTATCGGCCACTACCAGGAGCGGGATTCATATCTTAGCCAAAGGTTTTATACTACGATTCATAGAAAACTGTATAATACTTTTAAAAATGTAGGAAACGAAATGACCATACGTCTCGCAACATCTTCTCACGTAGTCATTGCTCAAATGTAGTAACTGTCTCTTATAAAACAACATATTTAATCGATAATTATGTCACTGGTTTTCTTGTAAGAGAATTTAAGCTTTCGAAGTAATAATTTTCAATGGATATTGGTAAGTATCACAATGCAACACTTAATCCACTAAGCGAGTAACAAAAAAAAACGATATCACCAACTAACTGTAACAAACCTCAAAACTGTTCGACGTAGTATTTACAGTTTTATACATGTATAAAACCTACGTTCCTTATAATAGATTTCATACGTACGTAACCTGTACCCACCAAAATTTTGGACTACATGGAAATCGGAGAATATTATTCAACATAATATATATAATATTTTCTCTCGAAAAATATCGGGTCGACTTCGGTGCATTGGTATTCTTAAAAGAAAAATTTATCAATATATTTTGATAGATATACTTCGATGCTTATGTGTTTCCCCGTGCTGCAACGGCTAATTTTTGCTTCTCCTGCAGCTGCTACTCTAACGCCAAGCATTCCCACTGTTGATGTGCCAGTTTTCTTGGGTTGTTTTAGTGATTGGCTCAAGTTTCAAGACTTTTTCTCTGCTGGCATAGTGAATAATACGTGAGCAATCTCAAGAAACTCCAACAACTGAAGACCCACGTGCAGGATGAAGCTGCTGAGATTTTGAAAAAAATTCAAGTGACCAATGCCAACTTCGAGCGGTGACTTTGTAATAGGTCTTACATCGAAGCTCAGTGGCCTTGTTAATGCTCTTGCTGCGCTGAGGCAGCTAAACTGACCGACAACCTAGTGGGATGACCTCGTACTTGCACTTACGATACGAAAGCTTAATTCTTGCACCCTCCATGAATGGGAATCATCCCTCAGTGTGACTACCGTACCGCTTACGTTTGCCAATCTTAAGAAATTTATCAGTTGACGCATTTCGATGCTCGAAATTTTGGCTACTTCTGGAAAGCATTCAAAGAAAATCAAGAAGAGTCACACGTCTCACGTCTATAACGCTACTGTTCGTGACAAGTGCTTTGCTGCTTTACTGAGGATTTTATCATTCGATGTCAGGAGTTTAAAGTGAAAACTCGTATCAAGTGAAAGAAATTTTCTCGAACCAAAGGCCTGTGCTATATAATTGCCTTGGCTTGTATAGGCTTACAAATTGTAAATTGGCACAGTGCTGAAAAATTTTCAATGAGCAATATCACACTCTGCCACATGAGGACGCAGTCACTACATTACACAATATTACTGACTAATTGTTATCTGCTCTTGCTATGGGCCAGAACCTTTTATGCAATCTATAAGTGCCTGCTAGCACTACTGTGACTACGATTTTGATAACAGCGATAGTAAAATTGCAAGGGGCAAATGGCTGCTCTCACATTGCTTTTGCCATGTTAGACTGTGGCTCGCAAACGACTTTTGTTACAAAATTTGCTTAAAAAACTTGGACTTGAATTTCAATCATCCTCTAAATATTCTAACATTTTTGGTGGCTATGCTGGACCTTCGGTGCACGGTCACGCGCAAATCAACTTTGCACCTGCCTTCGTAAGTGACGTAAGACTTGTGCGCCATACACAGGTACTTTCACTTGTTACAAAAAACTTGCTTTTTACGCACAAGATATCAAGTGATGAGTACCATTTGCGTGGGCTAAAGTTAGCTGACAATTTTCATGACAGCTCATCTGAGATCGAGCTACTCTTAGGTGCCGATCTATATCCCTACCTTCTATCACAAGACCTTTAGTTTTAATCTGAAATTAGGTCATAGTTAATATAAAAATGTAAACTATTAATACTTTTATGAAACCTAAGCTTTTAAATTATATTTTCTTATATTATTTTGCATAAAACTGTATGTTTTTATGTTATACTTTTGTAAAACATACCTTTTGTAAGATTTTCACTGCTCTGTTTGCTACCAAGCCTTCTTGGTCACACAATATAACCAGTTTGCATATGATTTGTTGTGAGAGCACATCTCTCTTGATAACACCGTGCTTGGACTGCGTACGAGCAAGCTGCTGTACACTTAGTTCAGACTTTTATAGCTTAGTCTCATTATTATAGTTATTAAAAGATGAAATTTTATTCAGTTAGTCATTGAGTTGTAGTTATTTGCCCGGTTCCTCTCACCTATAAATTGTTTCATATAGCCTACTTGTCTTGATAATAAACAGTATGAAAATTAAATATCTTGAATACAATTATAATACTTTCTTACGTTTGTTTTCTGTTCCACTTTATACTTAAAAACTTTGAGCTTGTATCAAAGTGAAGGTTTCTGCTAACTAAATTCATTATGAGCAATAAATCAAATTATTGTTAACTGACAATCAAAGTCAGTTATATACCACATCGGTGTTTTCATAGGTAGTAAATATAAAATAACTATAAAAGGCACTTCATTTTCTTATGAATGTAAATTAGAAGTCATAAATAACAAATAATTAAAAGATAACTAGAGCTCTCTATATTAACAACCAGATAATTTTTATTATCCAGGCGGTTGACCAAATTTATTAAATAAATAGCTATTTTAGAAATGAAAGGATCTCCTTACGCTATTTTTTTTTTTAAATTGATCCACGATACAGTTGGTGACGTAATATGTTAAAAAAAAAAAAAAAAAATAAGGAGGTGACATACAATAAAACAAAATTTCATTTAATTTTATTTTATTTACGAAGTGCAATAACTTTTGCCCGAGTACACGAACGCCACTGCTCTATGGCAAGTACATGAAGAACAGTGCCTTAAAATAGCTTCATTATTTAAACATTTCTAGCAATATGAGACTTCAATACGATCATTTGGGAATATCCGTAGTTACTTTTTTTATACCCATGCATTCACTGTTGGTAATGTCAGTTACTGTAGGAGCTAATGGAAACTTAATTTTTTTACTTTCATTGACATTTCTACAGCAATTAAAATGTAATCATGTAATTTTTTATAGTCATTCCATTTTCAAATTTATCTACTGACGTTATTCTTACGAATTACTTTTAAAGTACTGATTTGTTTAATAACATTTTTCGTTTTTTATATTGTGTTCACAAGAGGTTAATAAACAAAGAGGACTAAATTTTATGCTCACGTCATAATGTAAAATGTACGACATGTTATACATTAGTTTGCTAATAAATATTAGCTTACAATTTTCTAATGAAGATCAAAATTTCTTCCTAAGCCTTAACTTCAATTCTTATGTGAACATACTTGTATTTTACTCTGTTTTTGAACATTCCAATGGTAATTTTTAGTTATTGTACGAATAGTTAATTATATAAAAAAATTTTAAAGTTACTTTATTACAATACATCCCAAATTTTCAAGAAACGTATTCTTAGTGATAAATAAGAAATAGTTATTAACGAGCAACAAAGTTCTCCTAATACTACATCTTCTAAACATTCAACTGCTTTATCTTTTTACCAACATCTTCAGAACATGTGTCTTACTCCATACTAATTTTTTTAAATGTGTTCTCACGAATTAAAAGTCACATTACTTTTAATAATGTAAAGACTAAATACCAAAAACTGTTAAACATGTTTTCAATTGACCTATATCATCTTGTTGTGTCAACTATATTGTGACCATGAATAATCATATTTTTGTTAGGAATATCGCAAAAATAGTCGTTGGTAACTATTTTACTTTCTAATCAAGAATTAGTGAATTTTTAATTTTTTAAGATTGTAATGTGATATTAATGTTGTCCACTATTAGTAATTTTTTTGTATGAATAATATAAAGAACTTTTTTATTTTGTCACTTTGATTACATACAAACTGGCAACTAAACATATACGACAGGAATTAAAAAGCGTCAAGAAACCTCTAAATCTACTTATTGAAGTGTTTCCCAGTCGTTGTCATGTTTACAAAAAAATTTCGTTCGATATTAAAAATATAGTTTTCTAAAATATTATTATTATTATACCTTATGAAATATAATATTATTAATTTCAGCTTCATAATTTTATTGAATCTAAACTAATATGTATCGGAATGTGAGCTTAATAATTTTATTTAATTCAAACTCGCAAGTCTACAACTTCTTCATTGCCTTAAACTTTGATTTTTTTTTAATAACGAAATAACATTAAAATATTATATACAATTTACTGACAAGTAAATTGACTTTACCTTTACAAATGAATAAAAATTTTTTCTAATTACTGTGAAGACATAACAGGCTGTTGTAGTCCAGTAGCACATTTATCACCACATCTTCGATAACGGGGTCTAAATAGCGATTGCGAGAGCTGGTTGAATCATATAGATGTCTAACATCGTATACGTATGAAGCTAATTCAAAAAATATCTTTTCCGCTTTCAGCTTTTGCGTCATGGTGGGTTTCGTGCTTGCGTGTGTATAGAGTTGGTTGTGTATAGGTTGCTACATGATAAATGGTGATGGATTGCCCCCTCTGATCGAGAAAGCCGACTCAGCTTCTTATATTTTTTCAGTGGTGGCTTGGGCGTATTTTTCAAGCAAATGTCGAATACTTAGCGTTGATGTTATGTTCGAAGATTCATAGGCCAACAGTAAATTCCAAAGTAATGTAAAAAAAGAGAAGGATTTAGTTATTGTAAAAGGGTTATGTAGGTGACTGGTGTTAGTCATTCTATCATACTTATTTTGTAATTTTACGTCGGAAAAGTAAAATAGTGTTATAACTAAGTCATGATACATTTCGTGTTCATTATTAATATGTATTTTTTTCTATTTTGGTTTTTCTCAAGGGTTTTTTCTATGTTTGTACTTTTCTTATTTTTGATGTTGAGTAATTTTGTGTGTGCTATTTGTAAATTTGTTTGTAATTTTTCTTAAGTGTACACTTTTTTGTAGTTTATTTCAACTATTGGCTTCTTTTGTGTTGTTTTTTTCTTGTTTTTGTTACATTTTGTGGCTTTTGTAACTACGTGCTTTATTAAGTTAGTTCTTTTGTGTTTGTATGTATGCTCTTGATTTTGTGGGTTTTGTAAATGCATGTTTTATTTAGTTGTTGCTATTTTTTGTGTGTTTTTCTTATTGTGTTTGTTTTTTATTCATCGTCTGTGTTTTTGATTTTTTTTTGAGTTGGTTTTTGTGTATTCGCATGTTTTATGTTCGTTTTGCGCTTATTTAAAGTGTTTTTTTCTATTTAAAATTTTATTATCATTCATTTTACATATTGCAGATCCGCAACCAGTCACCATATTCGTGATAAGTATCGTTGTTGGTCAAGTTGGTGACGCTGTGTTTTGTCCCAAAATTAAATCTGTCTAGTAGTTAGTCTTAGATCGCCCCACATTTATCTGCTGCCACTTTTTGATGTCATTTCGTAGATGGCTAACTTTGCGAGCAAGGTTTCTGTATTGTTGATGGGGATATCTTCTACTTTACTGTCATGTAGTGTTTTGCTTCTATGAGTTACTGACAGTGACAATATTAACAAGCGTTGAGTAACTGAAGCTAGAAATAAGGTTGTATTTATATGTAGTAAGTGCATAATGTATATATCTTTTTATTTACGTTTTCTTTGGAATTCATTTTTTTTTTTTCATGGGTTATCTAAAATATTTAAATGGCGTAAGCAGTTGCTGTATACTATTTTTTGTTTCGTTTTATTGATTCTCATTTTTATGTTTCCGTTGTTCTACGTATCGAGAGCTAAATGAAGTCCTAATTTTAATTATTTAATTTCTAACTTTTAGGCCCCTGTAGGAGCCATAGATTGTTTTCCAATTTAGTTAGTTTTGATTTTAATTTTTTTAATACACATCTTTTTTAATTTCTTTCAGCAATTATCAATATTCTAGCAAAACAGGTGTGTTGCATGTTCTTGCGTTTATTAGTATTTAAATTAGATGTTGTTAATGCTAACTACTTTTTCCACTGTTGTTCTCTTGTAATAAATATTTCAAGGTATTTAATTTAAGTATATGATACGATCTTTTAAGATAGCTGTTTCATTAAGAGTAAAAGGTTGTTATTTCACATTTTTCTATCTCTGAATCAACTATCTTCTTTCTTAATAAGTATGTTGAGAATGGTCGTATCGTGGTCCATCAGTATATAGCTGCTGGAGCTGCATATATGCAAACAAATTTTTTGTCGAATACGTCTGCTATTGATGTAGCAGTTTGATCTGTTAGATGTATGGCTATAGCGTATTTTGGAAATAAACATTGCATTCTGAAATTATATTCATTGTTTTTTTTACTGCTAGTAACAAACCTACTATATCTTAAGCAAGTTTTGCCAAGGGTTCGTGATTATGTTAGTGATTCATAATTTTTGCTTAGTTTTTACACGCATTAATTTTTTTAGTTGGCATTCAAGGCATTTTTATGTGTGATTAAATGTCTTCTTTCTGATGTCCCTAAATGTATTTGTGTTTGAGTTTATAGTAAGTTTTATTTACTTGTTGGTAGCATACTGCGGTAAAGTTATGCATTTCTTGCATAATATTATACCTTTCTTATGGCTACAGGTGATGTTATATTCCTAAACAAATTGTTATTTTTTTGTGTAGTATGTTTTTGTAAGATCTGCAATATCTTTTGGAATTTATATTTTCTGATTTGGCAATTTTAGTAATGCTGACTATTTGTTTATTTTTTATTGTTAATATCTCATTTATGGTCATAAGATACTCATTTAGCACTATTTTTTTGTTGGTAATGCTTTATCTGTCTTGACCTCTTATAGATAAAGCTATGTAAAAATTTGTATAATATTCAATTAGCTTATGTGAGTCGATGAGTAATGTTTCCCAGCAGGGTAATTTTCTTATTGAGCGCACGTCTTGTGCTTCATTATCGAGTGGTTGGCAAAAGTTGTCCAGGAAGAAAACGTAATTATTTTTGCTCACATACATTCAATCTGTAGAAAAAATCAGTTTATTATGTTGCATAATTTAAAAAAGTGGGTTTTTTGGTGTATAATACTTTAATGCCCTCCCAGAATTAATGCTTTGCATAGGGGTAGGGTATAAGAAAAGTTTTCTTCACTATTATGAGAGTCTTGCTTCTGGCTTTTCTAAGTTTCATGATGGGTGGTTGGCAAGTTTCTGTCATTTTGCTTTTCTATTCCAGAGAAAACTCCTGGCCCTTGCTTGGTGTCCTTAAGAAAAGGTAGGTTAGGTGCATAGTTTATATTTTTATTGCTGTCGAGTTCTCATTTTTGGGAGCTACAGCTTTCTACAACAAAGTACCGGAAGTACTGCAGCCTAATGCATCTGTTGTGAGTAAATGAGGGAGTACTCCTAATTTTTTTCTGTAATGTATTTCAGGTTTTTCTATTTTTTTAAAGTTATTTTAGTTACCTATAAATCTACGAAAGAATCCTACGGATCTTAAAAGTGGCTATACATTTTTTTGCTTTTTTGGTCAGGAAAACTATTTAACTGCAACTACCTTTTTTGTGTCAGTTTTTTGTTCTCTTCTAATTATTTGGCCCAGACAGTTTACTTCCATTCTCAGAAATTTACATTTTTCTGGCTCGAAGGCTAAATTCTCTTTTCTGACCTGCTCTTGGAATAAAATTTCTACTTTACAGTGTCTACTAAATTTTCTCGAGTAAACAAATACATAGTTCAAAAAAAGACTTTTTCTTTGGTGTTTTTAATTAAGGCGGCTATCAGTGCTAAGAATATAAGTGCACTTGTTTTAAATCTAAAAGAACATCTTTTAAAATATAAAGGCCCTAGATTGCACATAGAGTTGCACATTGGTTTGGTGCCTGCTTTCTGTTCTTTTCTTATTTTTATTTTTTGATAACCATCTTCCAAATTAAAAGCTGTAAGATATTTAGGTGTACTAATATCATCTTGTTTATCTGCTACGTAGTGTACGGAATGGTTGAAGTCAAGGTATTACGTCTTTGAGTTGCCTGAAAACTATTACAACTCTATTTTGTTCTGTCCATCTAGCCCAAGCTTTGTTGGCATGCAGAAAACAGGTGTATGCGCTTATTAAAGGCTCAATAACTTGGTCGTCAAGTATTTCTTTGACTTGTCTGTTTATTTCTTCTCGTAAGACGATAGGATGCCAAATCCTAGTTTTCACAGGGGTACATAGGGGTACCAGTAATTGTTGGGATGCTTAGCTCCATGAGTTCTGCAGCAGGTAAGCTTTTTCTTTCAAGGTGAAATCTGTCTGTATATGTATATTCTACTACTATTTCTTTTTTATTGTTATTAGTCTGTTATGCTGAATGTGTTCGAGTTATAATGAAGTTAGAATCTTTTATTTAAGTGGTGTAGCATTTAAGTGTATCAATACGTTTAAGGTTACTTGCATTTTTTAGGTTTACAGTATAATTTTCTTTTTCTTTGTGATTTGAGATTCTTGATACAATTTTAAGTGCAATCTTTTATTAACAGTATCTCCGTAGAATTTTGTTCTTTCAAATATTTGTCTATCTGTTTGTACAAAATATGAAACTCTTGTTAGAATATAGCGTTAAAGTATTGTTGTGGTGGGTTTGCGTGTAGTCAAAGTCTTTATTTTCATATGTGAGTATTCTTTCACAGATTTTTAAGCTTTTAAGAATCATCTTTTCGGTCTCAGTTCTATTTGAATTATAATTTTGTATATGTGCATTGTAACACTGCTTCTTGACCTGAAATAAAACGTGGCGCCGACGCAGCATTAGCAAATCTCAATCACGCTCGTCACCGTTGTCCCTCTCTCTTCTTGAGTTTCTGCTCCTGAAAAAAGGGGATTGGCGCGACAGTTCTTATGTTCTATAAAAGGAACTAATAATTTACGCACAAACAAATACCTTTCACTATTTCTTTTATTTAAAACGCTTAACACTAATACACAGTATCTCGGTACACCATACACTGCACAACGCTTCACCTTGTTCTCTGGACTGCGCTGCAACGACTTCTCCTCACACCCCGCGAGCCACGAGCGCTCGTCCACCACGTCCGGCTTGTCCTGAACCAGGAGGGGCTCCTACTCGTCCTAGACCCACACTACTATGCACACACTCATACTCCGTCCCCAATCTCTCACACTACTATACACACTCTCTCTCTCTCTCTGCTATATGATGTCTCCCTCTTTCTTTATCAACAAAAATGGCCCTTTCATGAACGTTTTGGTAGAAAAGCATGGTTTCTTCAAACAAAAACAGTCGAGGCAGTTTTGACATTAGAGACGTGAGAATTTTTGTATTCCCAGAGTCAGTGCTGTGTGTGTAAGTGTCGATAAGGCTTAAGAATCTTGAGTTTGTTAAGTGTTTTTTGGTTGTAAGAACAAGCAGTTTACTCAAGTCTACGATTTCCCAGGTGGGTAAGTTCATCACCTTGGATTTTTGCTGACACCACTTTACAGAGTTAAAGCATGTCTCTAACGCTAGATCAATTGCTTACTTACCAGCAAGAGTTGTTCGGTAGAGTTTCTCAAGCGTACGAAAATTTACTCAAGCTTAAATAATACAACATTACGTGATTTCCTGCAGAATTACTTCTGTATTCTAGCGATGTGCACGGGAGATACAGTGAAGCTTAATTACCTAAAGTCAGACTGCTACGGCCTTGCAGAAAAAGGTTACTTAAAATCAGCTTGAGGTATGTCTATACAGCTACAAAAGCTACCTCCAGAGCCAGTGCCACAACCTTCATTTTCGGGAAACCTCTGCGACTGGCTCAAATGTAAAGATTTGTTTTCGGCCATTGTGTCATGCGAGTCTCACATAAGAAATGTTGAAAATTTGCTACAGCTGAAAATTTACATATAGAGTAAGGCTACGTAGATGCTGCGAACCTTGAAAGTTATTTAGATTATTGATGCCAATTTGGAGGGTGCATGGAGAATGCTTGAGGATCATTACACTAATACAAGACGATTGGTTGCAGCAGTATCTCGTGATCTTCTCTCACTGCCAGTTGTAACTTCAGAATCAGTACACTAGTTTAAGGTACTGCTCAATGGTGCTGTTAATGTCTTAGCCACGCTCAAGCAACTTAATCGACCTTGAGCTTAATGGGACGACCTAGTTGTCGCTCTCACCATCCAGAGGCTCGATGCTCGAGTTTGTAAAGAGTGGACATCTTTGCTTTGCAACACCATTGAGCCATCGACATTTGCTACACCTAAGCTTTTCATTGGGCAACGTATTTTGATATTTGAGATTGTTGCATGTTCGACAGATAAACATAACCACAAGAAGGATGCTTCGCATTGGTATATCAGGAATGCCTGTGGCACAGTGTACTATTTTTGGCTGTACTTTCTCTGGTCCATTATATGTTTAAACAGTGCGGCCATCATCTAACAATTAAAAAACTAACATAAATTTGTGTTCAACATCAAACAAGATCTTTATATAAAGGATCTTAGATAATGGACCGCAGCTTCATGAAATCTCGAAGATATTGTTGGCTACAGTAAGAGATACTTATAGGTGCGTTAATAAAAACATACGTGTTACGTTAAAAATAGGGACGAAAGTTTGGCTCTGTACTGCCATTGTACACACTATCCACAGGGTTTTGAAATCGACAGAACACTAGTCTTTGATTGAGTTTGAGTTTAAAATCAGAAAATGACAAACTAATAATTTGTTTGAATAAAAAATAAATTGAAAAAACAAACAGTGATTTTAATATACACGGAAATAATAGAAATAAAAATTTAAATGTAAGACGGTCAACTAGGAAAAAAAAGAGCCTAATACATACAGAGATAAAAATTTTTTATCTAATAATGCTATTTATGTGAATTATACAAATTCGTTAAGAAATTTTCTGTTTTAAGATCACAAAAAAATTGAAAAAACAAACAGTGATTTTAATATACACGGAAATAATAGAAATAAAAATTTAAATGTAAGACGGTCAACTAGGAAAAAAAAGAGCCTAATACATACAGAGATAAAAATTTTTTATCTAATAATGCTATTTATGTGAATTATACAAATTCGTTAAGAAATTTTCTGTTTTAAGATCACAAAAAAATTGATAATTGTATAATTGATCATATGATTTCGATTAAACAGTGATCAAAAAATATGATAGCTTCTGAAAGTTTTGACAGCGCTTTATATAT
>NW_019379941.1:409270-437715 GCF_000648655.2 Copidosoma floridanum
CATTCGAAACTGTATTTACAATTCCTAAAACATTTTTTGTCCTTGATCAGTCATTATTAAATGATAAATTATGCATTTTTTTCTAAACAAATTTAACATTTTTAATAATTAGTTTCAAATTTTCTGGGTAAACCATGAGGCATTAATTCGTACAGCTTTTTTCAAATAATAGAAATTTACGTGACCTAGTGTTCTATGCAATTTTTCCCTTTCTGTTAAGTTACTCTTTGTTGTTAAATTTAACTTGCTATACATAATTTTGCTCGTCACATGATAGATACCATTATTTTTAATAGCCAACGTAATACGATTTTTATTTTTATTTCAAATCTTTGACATATTTTCTATCAATACAATTATATTTGCTTTTGTTACTTTACCGTAACTCAAAAAATTTCTATCCATTTCTTTAACAAAAAAAAACATTTTTCATTATATTAATTTTACTTTGACCATAAAAATCAAACTTGTGCGTAATATTACATTTATGTTATCATTTTTAACATGATGTGAGCAATCGCTATCGAGTAACCATTCAACCTTACTAGCACAGCTGCTTACTTCAACAAGTGACTCATAAGGTCACTTTTTGGATTTTGCATTGAAGCTAATCACATTACCATCTTTACTTGGATGCCCCTGATAACTTTGCTGCCAACCATCTCCATAACAATGTTGACTACATTCTCTACCAGCTCTACGACCTCAGCCTCGGCCGCCACGATGTTGCCATTGCTGTTGTTGTTGTCAGCCGCCTCGTTTGCTGCTGCGCACCCTCATGAATTATCACTTGGTCTTGTTCTTGCATATTGTACCTTGAAGTGTTCATATTTTTCGCATTTAAAACATGCTCTTTCTTTTTTCTTTCCAGTTTCAAACGCTATCTATCTTTTCTTTTCGTTCGAACATTTTTATTTTTCTTTTTATGTATTCGGCTGTATGATCAAATACTTTTAATACATCATTTAAATCGTCAATATAATTTAATATTCTGGAAAGCAGTCCTATTATGTAGTTAAATTTTTTTCTTCAGCAACATTTACACCAGAACTTTCTACTTTATTAATTTAAGCTTCAAGCTTATTTAAAAATCCACTTAAATTTTCAAAGTTTTTTAAATTTTATTTTTCCAACACGTTTATTACACTCATTTGCAATGCAGTATGTAAATTTTTTATAAATTTTACCTAATTCCTCGATCATTTTGCACGCCACTTCTTTGTTCTTTAAGGACTGTAACTAATAATTTATAATTTTACTATACATTACATTGACCACCTTCAAGTCCTTTTCCATCCACTCTTCTTCTTTATCCGTCCTTGTCATGGCTCTCGTTGCTACTACGTCCCATTTTTCCAATTTTAGAATCATCGTGATTCTCCTTTTTACTACTCAAAATCCTTTCTATCTAACACAAGAATTCTCACTTTATCTACTATTTCGGTGTATTTTTCTGTGTTTAAATCTTCTAGAATTTTCTTTATTATAAGTAATTTTCTTATTATTTTCAAAAAACTTTTTTCTTAGCTCTTATTTAGTGTTGGATTGATGCTATCTTTGATTTTTATAAGTGTTGGATTGACACTTTTACTTAAAGCCATAGTAGTTAATTATCACGAGCCACCGAAGCAACACGTAAAAACCAAGAAATACTAATACTAACCACAGACTCGACTACCATGTTAAGTAAATATACTTTGAGGTAGTAGATCAATAATTTAAAACTAGTTAAAACGTGAATCAATATATTTTTTAATAAAAAAAAAATTAATAAAAAATACAAGATCTTCTCTCATAATACTTAGAGACTCTACGAGAGTATGCCTGGTGGGAACAGCCATAATCTTTCTGACCAAACTGTATCAATCTACAAAATACATACACATATTATCTAGCACGCATGGTATTTATGGCACAATATATTTTACTAGTTACATATTTAATATTAGTTTACCTATATTCTAACAGGTAATATTTGTAAACCTCAGCATTCTCAAAACGCTGCTCGAAGAATGATAACGTAAACAAAGTAAGTTTATTAAAAAAAAAGCATATGTTATAAAAAAAAAAAAAAAATATCTCCATTTTATCTTGAAATTAGAAAGAAAAAAAAACCAACGTTTAACTCAAAATGTTAATGAAGCGTCCATTTATTTCCTTCCAGAATTACACAGGTCAAGTCAGAAAAAGGAACAAATTATCGTCATATCTGTAAGGGTATTGTTAATTAATATAAGGTAAAAAAATATTATCTAGTATCTGATTATATCACATTTGCAGCCAACACGCCCTCGCAGTCTAAAATAATTTACGTAAATAGCAATATTACACGTAATACGGAAGCTGGTATAAGCATACAAGCCCGTACAGTATATGGATGAGAAGTAAAGTAAATAATAAAGAAGAGAAATCGTACGTTATGGGTGGTCTACTACTTGATAAGTACCCCAGTATTCAAGAGATATGTCTTAAAAGTAGAAGCAGCCTAGAGATCATTTCGCTAAATTGCACAGAAGCCAAAAAGTTAGCTAACGACGATACCCTGACAAAATATGAGCTTAAGGCCTATGTACCCTGTTTCAAAAGAACAAGAAAAGGTATTGTAAAAAATTTTGATACTGAACTCTTTGAAGAATTAATCTTTCAAGGCATAAAAAACCCAGGTAATTATAACGTTATAGAGGTTAAAAGATTGATGAGAAGAGATAGAACATCAGAAAACAGTGATAAAAAAATGGATTCCTTGCTAATCTGTAGTGATAACCTTTGAAGGACACAACCTACCCAATGAAATTTATATCCTCAAAGTGAGAACCAAAGTCGAACCATTTGTTCGAAAGGTTATGCAGTGCTTGAAATGCCTCAGGTACGGTCATACGGCTAAGACGTGTAGAGGAAAATAACCTTGCTTTAACTGTGGTAAACCTAAGCACGATGGAAAGGTATGCAAGTTTAACATACCACGCTGTGCCAATTGCAAATCTGACGAAAGTATCAGATCCAAAAATACCAATCATGTAAGCATCAGCTCTCGCTGTCCCAAGTATCAGATACAGAGATCAATCAATAAACTTATGGTGCATGACAATTTGTAATTTGTAGAAGCAAGATCTTTAATTGACCCTCCAAAAAAGAGAAATCTGAATGAAAATTTTAAAGATGCACCTAGAAATAAAACAATCGACAGTTACCCACCACTACATGAATCAAGAGCAGCTATTTCATGAAACAATCTGGTCACCAATAAAGATACTTATGAACTTAATTATGCCATTTTAAATAAGATTAAGAACAAAGACATCTATCTATCTGGAAAAAACAACCAATGGATCTGCCTCATGCCAAGTATTTGATGAGGCTCCATCTTAAAACCTCTCTTAGGAAAGTACACAACATAATAACAGTATATCTACGAATAAAAATTTACGTGTAAGTGCTGATTAACTACTTAGTACGATTTCTAAAAATAGTTTAAGTTTTAATTTAGTAGACAATATAAGTAAAAAAAAAAAGGAAAAGAAGAAATTTTTTTTTTTTATGAATAAAAATAAAAACAACATCGCGATTTTGCAGTGAAATAGTTGAAGTATAAAGAACAAGGTTAATTTAACTTAATATTCTCTTGAATACGATATAATAGTTATAATAGAGACCTATTTAACACTAAATGGTAACTACCAATTGAAGGAATTCAATGTCCTCAGATTCGATAGAAGCACAAATATAAAGGGGGAGGTATCGCTTTCCGCTTTAGAAAATCTATTTTGTATAATAAATTAAACCTAAACTTAAATTTTAAATCAATCGAGACAAGAGTGGTCACAACTGCCACTCATATAAGTGTCATACATTTAATCGCTTATAATGGAAGTCCTACTCATCGTAGAGGGGTATCATTTAATGATTGGAAAAATGACTGGCTTGGTTTAAGAAACAAGACAAGATCTTTCGACAATATCGCTCTACTGGGCTATTTTAATGCTCATGACCCGTGGTGGGGTAGCGACCATGCCTGCCTCAATGGTAGAGCGATAACTGAAAATGTTGAGTTAGAATATTTTGCTCTTTTAAACGATGGCTCTCCAGCACATACCACTATAACAAATACTTTTTGCAAATATTCAACTGTTGATTTAACGTTTGCCACACCTCAGTTGACTTTAGTTTCAGAGTGAAACGTTTTAGATGATACATGGAAAAGCAATTAAGTGTCATGGCAATGTACTTTATAGTAATGCCAATAAAAACCTTTACAAACTAATACATCTGGTGGCTGTCCTTTTGCGCCACTCCTACTTCATGCCTATGCTTCCTTTGCAATTATGCTTCTGCACAGTGTTATGAGAGTCGAAGAAGGACTTTTTTTTACAAGAAATTATAAAAAAAACTGCTGACACTTTGCTGTACCCTTACGGGCAGTAAAGTGGCTTTATAATTTTTGCAACTTCTATGAAGTTATATTATGTCATACATTTACTTAATAAATATAACTTACTCATATATGTCTAATATGTACTCAACAACAAATCATATGTTAGCTTATAATAACAAATAATTTTAAAAAAAGTTACAAGCTGTTAATTTATACTTGTTAAACGAAAGTTAAAATCAATTTTAAAAATGCCAAAGACATAACCTTGTACGAATCTCTGAATAACATAATATCATGATTCCAAAAATAAATGATCTTTGTCCTTCATAAATCTAAGGTTGCTTGTTAAAAAAGCTCTTTATGTTATCGTCAAGGGTTGCAAAGTTCAGGGCACAAGAGATTTCGGGGCTCAGGGAGGTGAGGATATCTGAGCAAGCGATGAGTCCCCTTTAAGTGGCTGTCATAGAGAGAAAGAGAGAGAAAGAGAGCGTGGGGCTCAGAGCTATTTGAACTCTGTGCTCGTCTAGCTCTCAAGATCCGTGGAAAGGGAGCGCCTTTGCATGCCGTACGAATCTTCACAAAGGTTAACCTAATTGCTTTATAGGCTAAGTAAGGAAGTAAACAATAACAATCTGCTAATTAAATAAAGATCCAGTTACTTGGAAGCAGTAAGGGCACAGAAGTTTTTAAAAAAAGGTGTGGTCATCTATGAAGAATTGTCGTGGCGTGTAAGCCATAAATACTTGATGGTAGAATAAATAAAAGTACTCCGTATATTTTTCTTCTAGACAGCGTGGAAAACAAAATAAGAATTGCAAACATGGTAAAGTTTTCACTGCAGAATTTATTATGGGAGCTACTAAAAATGTAATGAGGGCAGTAATAAGAGGCAGTAGGAGTTATAAAGGACCTTGATATCTTATAGATACTCAAAATAACAGAATAACAAAAAAAGTTTCTCTGTATAAAGTGGAGTTTACTGAGATGTTACTGGAAGCGGTGGGGTAGACAGGAAGAAAGGTGTGTGAGATACCGTATGAAAAGAACTCTATATTATATTACAAGACTCAGTTGTGTGGGAGGACTACACGATAAGTTTAAGAAATGAATGAAGCCTCAGAAGCCGTCAGAAATTTCTTGGAGCTAAGTAGATACGGGCTTTATTTTTACACACAAGGACATGAGTTTAAATCTGATGAAATTTTTTTGAAAACAGTCTCAAAGTGGCTGTGTGTCTACAATGATAATAAAAAAATTGGAAGAACAAACTAAAAGATACAGTAAAAAATTTTGCAACCTACACATGCTTTATACACTGAAATCCTTGCAGTGAAGTAAAACTTTAAAGCCAAATATAAAGGCTGTCATGCTGGGTAGCACATATGTTTGAAGACTCACTATTAGCAGGTTAAGTTGAGGAGATAAGATTGCTAGAAAGCTGGCCAATGTCTTATTTTATACTTGAATACAATGCAGAGTTACGGTAAAAATAAAAGTTTTATTGTAAGGTACTGAAACAAACTATGAGAAAATCTTACCATAAAAATATTTTAATTTTTTTACACGTAATGCCCATTTTTTTGTCTTTCGCAAGTCGTTATTTTCTATATGGTACATTATCTCTAAACAGGATTTCTAGTATTGCAACATCATATTTTTTCTCTGTTTGTCATCAAATTAAATTTCTTGTAAATGCACATACGTAAAACCAGATATGACATTTTTTGATCTTGTAACATCCCATTTTCCTTGACATTAATATGCAACTCTAGCAAATAGTGGCGAGTTAGCTCATTAATGCTGTGAGACGCGATGGTTTCCCTGATTGCTCCACTTTGAACTAATGCTAAAGCGGTTCCGAGGTAGATCAAAAGCCACATAGCATGGGGGGAATTTAAGTGGGTATGGGTGGTCTAATTAAAAAGATCCACCAAGTTCTACATTACCGCTGTCCTTGCGGTGTGCCTTAATGCATGTTCCCTCCCTTCAAAAAAAAAAAAAAAAAAAAAAAACACTACTTCTTTTGGAGCTGACCTCTGAAACTTAGTCTATGATAAACTTTTGCACCTTGAAATGCCTCCGAGGAATAAGCTGACGGACTTTGCTCATGACATAGCAACGTACGTTATAGCAAGATCCCGAGAGGAGGCTGAGCGCAAAATACGATGGACGGTCGCGGTAGTGTCAGAGTGGCTTCGGGATCATGGTTTCGAACTGGCAGTTGAAAAGACAAAGATGGTCGTTCTCACTAGGCAGAGATATTTCGAGGGGGACTTTAGTCAGAACGTTGCGGGTAAGGTAATTTGGGCGTGTCCAGTAGTGCGCTACCTACAAGTGTGGGCCGATTCATGACTAACCTTCTAGGAGCACATCAGGAGACGCAACCAACAAAGCCTCTAGGGTGTCCGAAGCGTTTTCAGGTTTAATGACAAATGTTGGAGGTCCGCGAGAAGCCAAAAAACGGCTTGTTGCGTCAGTCTTTATCTCAATCCCACTGTATGGCGTGCAGGCCAGCTCACTTTGGTTCACTGCATTAGATCGCTGAGGATCGGGTGTGCCTATCGCACAGTAACTTCCACTGCCGTTATGGTTAAAGCACAAATGATTTTCGTTGTGTTGCTTGCATTGAAGCGGTAAAGGAATTTCATGGGCTCTGGCAATGAAAGCGATAGTGACAGGCCAGAGAAAACGTTGACGCCATGGCAAAGGGAGTGGGATTGGTCTGGAGAGGGTACGTGGACGCATTGGTTGATCTCAGACCTGTGCCCATGAGTCGAGAAAAAACACAGAGAGGTAAATTACTATCTCACCCAGTTCCTCTCCAGGCAAAGCTAGTGAAATGCCAATCTCCATCGCATGATGGTGATAGCATCAGCCAAATTCAGTTACTGCTCTGTGTTGAATAATACAGTCAAACATACGTTTTTAGTGTGTGAGAGGCGGTACTGTGAGCTCCAGCAGCTTATGGACGGGGTCGGCGTGGCACCAGCTCTTAAAATCATTTTCTCTGAGATGCTACGTACCAATAAGGGATTGAGGGCAGTGGATACCTTTGTCACGTTTGTCATACGTCGTAAAAAAGGAGACAAACGAGCTGCCATGCAGAGAGCAAGGGTCTCTGAATAGGCTGCCAAAAGCCGTCCATGCTAAAAGGTGAAAAAGTAGCGTACAAAAAGGCGCTAGACATAGGTGTGAGTTATCAGGGACTCCAAGTCTTTATTAGGACTCAAGAGGATCTGCACCTCTAGCAACTAGTGGCGAGCTCGCTCGTGAATGCTGTGAAATGCGATGGTCTTCCTGGTGGCTCCACCCTAAAGTAATGCTAACACGGTTCCGAGATGAAACAAAAGCCACGCGGCACGGGGGGAGGGTTAGTTGGTATGTGTATTCTAATAAAAAAAATCCACCAAGTTCTGAACTACTGCTGTCTCTGCGGTGTGCCTCAATGTATTTCCCCTCCCTTCGCAAAAAAAAAACCAAAACCACTACTACTACTTCTACTTCTACCACTACTACTACTACTACCACTACTACTACTACTACTACTACTACTACTACTACTACTACTACTACTACTACTACTACTACTACTACTACTACTACTACTACTACTACTACTACTACTACTACTACTACTACTACTACTACTACTACTACTACTACTACTACTACTACTACTACTAATACTAATACTACTACTACTACTACCACTATTACTACTAATACTACTACTACTAGTACTACATTTACTACTCCCAGGTGAGGTTTGGCTAATCTCTCTATACCAAGTCCGTGCTTGGGTGGCAAATAGGGGCATCCTCTGGAGATGTGAGGTGACGACGAGCAATTAGGATGGATCTCTGGAGAGGTGGTCGTGGGCGTCGATTGGGAGGCGTGTGTGGCGTTGGCGTGTGTTTTTGTAGCGTTGTAAATAGGAGACTTGTGACCTCTGTCTTCATCGATGTGGATGAATGAGACGGCCGTGCTTGTGCTCCTTGTTCTTCGCTTTTTACAGCCACTCTAGGTGGCGTCTTAATGCTTGATATAGGCCAACAAAAACTAGCGCCCGTCATCAATAATAGTGAATGGTGGTTACAACAATCTTCTCAGATACATGCATCACACTGTCACTAAACAAATACAGGCATACTTACGGTTTGTCCCGGTTCGCGGGTGGCAGGGAATTTTCTGGGCTTGCACGAGAGGCCTGGTGTCGGGTGAAGCTGAACGATGAGGTCCAGGTAAGTCTGGGTAACCGCATCTGATATGGCTGTACGCCTCATAAATAAAAAAGACGTTGTGGGCGAACTAATCTAGGCTTAATGCCTCTGAGGAGGCTAAATGGCAGCACCTTAGTGCCTTACGCCAGCTTGTTTTTTCGGGTTGTCTGCACCAGTCATGGAAGTGTACACCTACCGCTCGTCTCGCTAAAATGACTGTAGTTTACCTACATATACATACATTAAATATGGACACTATTCTTGGACTTGTTACTCAATGCCAGAGCAGCTTCTATGGGTTGAAACGAGGAAGAGTGGCGACTCCAGGCCGGCCCAAGCAAGTAGCGGTTCTCTCTAGTAACAAAGAGGGCTGCTGTTCTGGATTCAACCCTTTCCAGATATTTGTTTTTAGAAAAAAGGGTAATGCTGGCCTTCCCAGTTCAGTATGACATTGAAAAAGATGCCAACATGTAAATTGTCAATACATAACTTGTTCCCTAAGTGGTAACTTCTCTGAGGAAAGTCACCGGCAGTTTCAATCCGCTGAAAGCCCAGGTGACTGTTGTAGGCCTCACGGATACTGGGGAAGCGAGGCCACAAAGACGTACCTCATAGCTAACAGGAACTGGTTGATGTTTAACGGCCCTTTTTTACAGACAAAGGACGAGAAAAAGCCTGTCAAGCATAGGCACCAATGACACCGAGGATGGCAACGTGTCAGTATTTAGCAACCAGGCCTAGGAGGACCTTGTCTCTTTACAAAAAAGTGGTGCTAAGCTTCGAGTAAAGCCACAGCGAGTCACTGATAAAGTTGAATCAGCAACGAATAAAATTACAGAGACGCTAAAAGCAATTGATAATAAGTATGGAAACACAGTAAATGCTATTAACAATGGGCTTAAAGCTGTGCATAAGCAACTTGAAGAGGCAGAGGTGATAAGAAAAAGCTTCCTTCATGAAGAAGAAGTTTTTTTCAATTCTTGAAAGGCGTCATTTAAATCTCTGAAGTGAAGGGAACAAAGGCGAGATTATTTTCGACGGGATGTACAAAAAAAAACCCTGAAGAATGCCCTAAAGACAATAGAACCAAGTAAAAGATATAGGAGCCCATCGGACAGCCCAGAGAAACGCTAGCAAACCATGTCTTTAAAAAAAAAGAAGACATGCAGTGACAAAAAAAAAAAGATTTTTCTGACAGACGAAAGAAGTAAGAAAAAGAAATTGGACTTAACTACAACAGAAGTAGTTAGAATGGCTGGAGAGCAGACCTTTGCGAAGGTGCTGAAGACGTTGGAGGCGAACTTTGACCCTGATAAGGCTAATGTGTCAGTCGAAAGTGTTGTTATAACAAAAAAAGGAGACCAACTTATTAAGGCCAAAGCAGGACAATAATACGACGAAGGGACCTTGAGTTGGAAGGCAGGCTAATGTGTACCCATGCTGACACCGATCAGCAAGAAAAAGCATCAAGCTTAGAGTGTTCTTGCTAGATAAGGGGCCTACTATAGAGCACTAGAAAAAATACTGGTCCTCAGGGACCCCAAGTCCTTGTCAGGACTCAAAAGCATTAGCATCTCTAGCAAATAGTGGCGAGTTAGCTCGTTGATGCTGTGACACTCGATGATCTACCTGGTGGCATCACCCTGAAGTAATGCTAACGTGGTTCCGGGGTGGATCAAAAGCCACGCTAAATAAGGGGGTTTTTAGTGGGTATGAGTAGTCTATTAAAGAAGATTCACCGAGTTCCACACTACTGCTGTCCCTGCAGTGTGCCTCAATGCATTTTACCTCCCTCCACAAAAAAAAATAAAAAAATATTTCTAATACTACTACTACTACTACTACTGATCCCAGGTGGGGTTTTCGCAAGTTTCTCCATACCAGGCGCTTTTCCGGGTGGCAGATAGGGACATCCTCTTAAAATATGAGGTGACGATGGTCAGCTAGGGTGGCTCTCTGTGGTGGTGGTCGTGGGCGTGAATCGGGAGGCGTGTATGGCGTTGGCGTGTGTATCTGCGGCGATGTGGATGGGGGACTAGTGCCCCATGCTTCCACCAGTGTGGATGCATGGGCCAGCTCTGCTTGTGCTCCTTGTTCTTCGCTTTTTTCTGCTTCCGTAGGTGGCACTCTATTGCTTGATGCGGGCCAACAAAAACTAGCACCCGTCGTGTATAGAAGTAAGCGGCGGTTGAAACATTTTTCTTAGATACATGCATCACACACTCTCCCTAAACTAACACAGGAACACTTACCGATTGTCCTGGGTTGCGTGTGGAGGGTCCTTTTCCGGGCTTGCGTTGGAGGCCTGGCGACAAGTGAAGCCGGATGATGAGGCCCGGTTAAGTTTGGGAAACCATATCTGATATGGCTGTTTGCCTCATAATTAAAAAAAACGAGGTGGGCCGACTAATCTAGGCTTAGTACCACTGAGAAGGCTATATTACGGCACCTTAGTGCCTTACGCCAGCCCGTTTTGTTGGGTTGACTTCGCGGTCTCGGGACTATACACCTGCCGCTCGTCTCGCTGGGATGACCGTTGTGTTTTAACAAATACTTACATTACACACGAACACCATTTTTACACTCGTTACTCAACGCCAGGGCAGTCTCCGTGGGTGAGACTGAAGGAGAGTGGCAACTCCTGGCTGGCCCGAGCAAGTAGCGGTTTTCTCTGGTAACAGAGAGGGCTGCTGCCCTGGTTTTAACCCTTTTCAAATACTTATCTAGATAAAAGGGTAGTGCTGGCCTTCGCAGGTCAGTACGACGCTAAAAAAAACGCCAAAATAAAAAACGTTGAAGCAAAACTAGTACGCCAGGTGGTAACCTCTCTAAAGGAATCCACCGGCAGTTCCAATCCAGTGAAAGCCTGGGTGACTGACGCACGCCCCACGGACTCTGAGGGGGAGTACAAAGACGTGTCTCATAGTTATTGGGGACTGCTTAATGTTCCATGGCCCTTTCTAACGGACAAAAGACAAAGAGGAAGCCTGTCAAGCATAGGCACCAACGACACCGAGGACAGCAACCTGTCATTATTTAGCCACAAGATCCAGGAGGAGCTTGCCTCTTAAGAAGAAAGAAGTGCTTAGCTCAGAGTAAAGCGACAGCAAGTTGCTGATAAAGTCCAATCAGCAACGAATGACATTACAGAGACGCTACAAATGATTGACGATAAGTACGGCAACACAGCAAACGCTGTTAAAAATGGGCTCAAAGCGGCGCTTAAGCTTCTTTAAGAGGCAGAGGTGCTAAGAAAAGGCTGTATTACTGAAGAAGATTTGTATACCAACGCTTGAAAGTCGTCATTTGAATCCCTGCAGTGGAGGAAACAAAGGAGAGATAATTTTGGACGGCAAATACAGAAAAAAACCTTAAATACTGCCCTAAAGAAAATAGAACGAAGAAAAAGGAACAGGAGCACATCGAACAGACCTGAGAAACGCCAGCAAACCATGTCTTTAAATAAAAAGAAAACAGGTAGTTGCGAACAAGAAGAAATTCTCCTGACTGAAAAAACTAGCCAGAAGAAAGAAGTACACGCCACAACAACAGTAGTAGTATAGATGGCTGAAGGACAGACCTTTGCAACGGTGCTGGAGACGATGAAGGTGACCTTTGATCCTGATAAGGCTAACGTGGCAATCCAAAGTGTTGTCACTACAAAAAAAGAAGTCCTACTTATTAAGGTTAAAGGTGTAGAGAATGCTACTGCATTCTCACAGCAAATCAAAAAGTCGGTAGCCAGACAAGGTACTGCCAAAATGAGCAGCAGAAAAGTAACTTTAGAGGTCCGACACCTTGATGCCCTTGTAGAGGAAGATGAGGTCAAAAAGACTTTCGCTAGGACTTTTGGACGTAAGAGCCAGGAGCCAGAAGTAGCTCTCTTAAAGACAAATGCCAGAGGACAGAGGCTGGCTTTAATCAAGGTGGACGAAGCAACTGCCAGACAAGTAGAATAGGAAGGTAGGTTACGAGTTGGCTTCGTAAGCTGCCGAGTACGAAGAAGAATTGAAGTAACAAGATGTTACAAATGCCTGGGATATGGACACGTCTCCAGCAACTGTAGAGAAGAAAACAGATCAAATCTTTGCTTCCGGTGTGGAAGTTCACACCACCGGAAAAAAGAGTGTCTAGGTCCAGCACGGTGCTTCCTTTGCCCAACAACGGAAAACAAGCACGAAGCAGGCAGCGAAAGCTGCCCTCTTTTTAGAAGAGCCCTCAAAGAGTTCAGGGATAAGGCCCAAATAGGACTAAAGTAAGGCAAAAAGGCCTTGAGTTGAAAGACAGGCTTATGTGGACCCACGCTGCGCTAAGTAATTTTTTACCTATCAGCAAGGGAAAGAATTAAGCTTATAGTGGTGCTGGCCAAGTAGAAGGCCTACTATAAAGCGCTAGACAAGGTGCTGGTCCTTTGGGACCCCGAATCTTTCTTAGGACTCGAGAGCATCAGCACCTTTAGCAAATGGTGCCCAGCTAGCTCGTTAATGCTGCGAAACGCGATGGTCTCCCTGGTGGCTCTACCCTAAAGTAATGCTAACGCGGTTTCATGCGTGTGGATCAAAAGCCACGTGGCATGGGGGGGGGGGTTTTTAGTGGGTATGGGTGGTCTAATAAAAAAAAATCTACCAAGTCCCACACTACCACTGTCTCTGCGGTTTGCCTTATTGCATTTTTCCTCCCTCCGCAAGAAAAAAAAAAATAAAAAAAAAATAACTACTACTACTACTAATGCTTTCTGCTGATACTCTCTCGCACGGCCAGAGTTTGTGAGCTGATGGTTGTTCTGCCCTGGCTTATGGCCTAGGATCAACATGATACAGGAGAACCTTACACCTTTACTCTAGCAATACACGATTCCCTAGCTTACCATTTCTAGGAACTCCTTAAAAATAATCGCTAGAAAAAGGCAGAAGGCTTGGCATGTTTGCCGTGCAGTGCAACTCATCACCAGCTAAAAGAAAATCCTGGGCAACAAGGCGATACCTAGGAAACGTGCAGACGTTATCTGAACTATCCTTGGCTTGTACTGACTACAAGACTGGATTCCTAACTGAGTCTGGTTAATTGGCTTAAACTTAGGGAGGCACGCAGTTTGGAGTAAGATTAATCGTGGTGCCTTTTTGGTTCTGCTGAGTGAACAGATGCCCACACAAATTTAAGGGCTGAGCAGGAATTACCTCAACCTTCTGTCTGCTTAGTCTAGTATGCACTTGATTTAATGGGTGGGGTTGTTAGTGTGACGGTGCTGGTTCTCCTTGACTGTGAGACTTCTTTAGTACGATGAATGCATTCTTCCACGTGATATCTGTCAAAAAATCTACAGAGAGTTCATAAGTTATTAGTTGGGCCATGAAGCTCGAGGAAGTAAGGGTAGACTAGCATAGCAGGGCACGCTTTTTTTCAGGATTACCTATACAGTCTGATGCCGATGTTCACGCATATTTTGAGGGCAGTCGTGGCAGCTTTCACAGGCTGAAGTATCCAGATGAGTCAGTGGAGATCCTAGGATGATCATTTTTACTTGCAGGTATGAATTAAAACGCAACAACCACGAAGAAGACAAAGTTAAGAAATGGGCAGGAGTACGCAGACTCAGTCAATAATTATTAGCTGTTATTTTAACTATAAATTATAGCTGTATTTTACAGCTTTAATCAACTACAATAATAGCTGTTATTGACTACAAAGTAGCTATAAACATGTGCAAATAACAATTATAAAAAGTAGCTGTTTATAGCTATAAATTTCTAGCAAATTTTAATCAACAGAATTTATTCAATAATGTTTATTTTGTAGGGTAGATTGGCTATATAAAGTGATATTACTAGTATAATAACACTAAAAGTGGGGGTTAAAGTAATTTTAAACAATAAACGAAGAAACAAAAAAATTTTACTGTTAAAATTTTTCTCGTTTATTGTTCAAAAATACTTGAACCCCACACTTTTAGTGTTATTATACGGATAATATCAACGTATATGGCTGATGTACTTTTAAAAAAAAAAATCATTGAACAAATTCTGTTGACTACAAATCCCAAGGAATTTCAAGCTGTAAACAGCTACTTTTTATAGTTGTTATTTGTACATAATTAAAGCTACTTTGTAGTCAATCATAGCTATTATTGTAGCTGACTATAGCTGTAAAAACAGCAACAATTTATAGTTGAAATAGTAGCTAATAATTTTTGACTCAGTGATATGGAGTTACTAGCTTTTGTCTCAATTGGAGAGACCAAGCTAGGCCAAAAAACTGAGCTTAAAAAAAATCTGAACACTATGTTTTATGCACTTGATGGTTTGATGTCAAAGCTCAATTCATATATAAGTTAATAAATTTTCTCATCATATACATTTAAGTATGTGACATAATGTATACATATGTTTAATGATTTAGAATTATTATTTTGATGTAACAATAACAAGCGTAAAAATGATTACTTATCAGTCTTTTGAACAACCATTCAAAAAACAACTAAAGAAAAAACATCAAAATACAATGACATTTACATTCTTGTATTTATAAAACCCATATAAATTTCCTAGAATAAGAACGGCCTTGGCATTGCTAATAATGCTACCAAAATGCTGATCTATGCGTATGCGCATATGCAGAACATGGGTTACTCATTCTAAATAAATGGTTGTTTGATAACTTTAAATCAAGGTTATTTAATGACATTATTAAAATTAACAAATAAAGCGTTATAAGAACATCTGCATACACAGAGCATGAGCTGTATGTATGTATCAGTTGTAAGTTCTATAATCCTCCAGAAGATAATTGGAAAATTATAATAATGGTACAGAAATGTTACTAATGTCAGTATTACTAGTGCTTTTATAAAAACTTTGGTTTTGGGATAGTCATGACAAGTGTACTTATATTGTGTTCGTAACGACGAATCCGTTTTATGAAAAGTATTTGCTTCAATTGTCCATCGATAATTCATTAGTAATTTTATCAATCACAAAATAATATCCTTTGTTGTTCTTGACGGAAAAAAAAGTTAAGTACATGGATAGAAAAACAAAATTTAGGCTACGAGCCCAAAAGTCACTCTAACTAGGTTCAAATGTGTACCACAAGAATATAAAGAATAGAAATATTCCTAAGTTAGAGATAAATTTATCGTTTATTTACTAATTAAAAAATTATACAAAAGAACTTTATCCCTTAAAGTAGTAAACAAAGCTAGTATTACTTTTAATGCGTCTATTCGATGGAGTTGGATAGAGTCATAAAACAAGGACAGTGAGCTGTAGGGTGCGAGCCTTCTACTGCTCTCATCATTGCCTTGCTAAAACTGCAACTCTACGCTGATTCTGGCTCACTCATCACCTCAGTTAGCTTTCACTTTCTACAATTTTTCTTCTTCTTCCAGAGAGTCGAGAAAATTTGGTTTTAATACAATGTGAAAGGTTTTTCTCGTTTCATTTAGCTTTTCATGTTATATAGTTATTTAAGTGGGGCTGTCCAGACAACCCGTCTACACCCCCTACTGTTCCTTTACAGTCTCCACAGCTCCCTCTAAACCTACCCCCACAACATAAGGAAAAATTCATTTTATTTTTGTGTCAATTTCACCCAACAAAGTTTGTGTGAAACTCCTCACGTCCCGTTTACCACCCTCCCCCCCCCCCCAGAGATACTCAGAATATTTTGAGAAAATGTTAAAATAATCCTGTTTTTATAAAAATATGTTGGAAAAGGGTACTATGAGGTCATTTCTCCACCCCACAGCCCTCTATCACATCTTCCTTAAAAACTTAGACTTTATTGTAAAGATACTTTATCATCGGGTTATTATGGAATACTTACCTTCACAGCCCCTCCACGCTCTCTCTACTCACTTATAATTTTTTTTAAGAGATTACCTTATGACCAGGACGAGTGAGACTATTTCACCAGTCTTTTTTATGAATAAAAAAGAATTTATCTTCGATGACTGTTATTTTTATATTTTTTGACACCTTACCTCTACTGTTGAATTACAGTTGTGTTTTTTCTATTTTGTCAGTTTCTCTGTAAAAAAACAATAAATTTAATTATAAACAAAGACTTTTCAAACAAAGATAGTTAACAAGGCGTAAGGTCTCAATGTGTATATCAAATAACAGTATTGCTTAAGTCATTAAAAATATGATCTTTAAATGTGTTATCTCGAAATTCAACGCTTTAATATTTTTAATGATATTACTTATTACTTTTTGATAAAAGGTTTTAAAATGAAATTAATGAGAAAATTTTTAATTTTACTAATCAATCGTAAGCAGGAAATGGGGAGCTCACGCACGGAACATGCAGAGAAGTGTATATCGATAAGGACATGTATATGTATTTGTGGGTGTGTACAAATATATGTATAGAAGTATAAAGTAAAAAAGGTTGAAATAAAATGCAAACAAAAAATTCTGTTCCAATACATGTACAATAAAATTTACGTATACAGATTCTTTGTGCGTTGAGGATACATACTTGTAATAATAAAATCTTTCAAAACAAGCAATATAATTATCACAAAGAGAAAAAAAAAATAATAATCACTTCACTCTGAAAAACTTAAGATCAAATTTTTTTACCCATAATTACTATCATCACATAAAAAAAGTATTATTTTTTTACGTTTTATCAACAAATAATACAATATTATTAAATAGAACAACGTTTACTTCACTGCCATTAGGTTTGTTGATTTGCCTTTAAGAATCAAAAAGTTTTCTAAGTATGTAATAATGTTGTTTTAAACAATTTTTTTATTTCTGTATTTTTTTCTCTTTTTTATAAGGCAAATAAACGTTGTTTTTTTTTGCATCTTAACAAGGCCATGTATAATTGACGATTAGAAAAACCAAGCGTGAATGGTCTCAGGGCCTGTGACAGAAGCAAAGCTGCATTATGTATATGGTAGCAAAACATTATGTAACATTAATTATACAAATAATTTCTGTAGATACACACACAAATATACATGCCAAAGCATATACGTATGGCCACACACCCTCCCATCTGCACACTCACACACACACGAATTTTCGGGACAAATATCTTACAAGTTATTGTCAAGTATGTAAGTTTACATTGTTTGCTGAAAAAAACTAAATAATGATAATAATATTTAAAAAATACACAGTTCACAGGAGATACACAAAAAGAAATCTGTATAGCAGAAATTCAATTAATATGTGCAGTGAGGAGCAACCTCTGTGAGTATATGTAGTGCCATAGCTGAGCTGAGTTCTGCCTGCTCCCGCACGATCCAATAGACAGTGTCTGGCGTCACATACTATTTAACATGTTATTGTCCATGCATGTACGCGTTTGACGACGCACCAGAGTTTTCTCTTTCAGTATTTAATTCTGTTATGGATTTCTATCTGTGTAGGTATAAACTTGTCGGGAGTAAGAATAAGCAATAGCTGCATTAGCTGTTGCTGCATGCGTATGTGTACATGTATTTACGCATTGGCTGAATTATGAATATAAGTGTATCATATATATATGCATGCGACCATGTCAGAAAATTATGTCAGTATTTAAAAAGTTACTTCATAAGCTAAAATCATGAATGTCCCATAAAAAGTTTTCTTAAAAAAATTTTTTTTAAACCATAAACTTTCGAAACTTTAACCATAAACTGTGTTAATTGTTATAGCTGAAGACTACAATGATTGGAAATTGCTAACAATACAAAACAAAACTCAATTTTTAATACGTTTTTTCAATTTAAAGTTATTTTTGGAATGAAGACTCTATTTTGAATTTTTCTCCAGTTATACTTCATCCTCCTGCATTTTACTTCAATGATTTCATTATTTACATCGTGCTTCATTACGCAGTCCATCGAAAATACTTTAACTTTTAAATAACATCATTATTGTACCATTTCTCAGGTTAAGTTTATGAGGTGGTAATTTTTTAAAAACAACTTAATTTTTTATAATTTTTCATATTCTTCTTGCGTTGGTTTTATTGCAATTTTTTGTCTTCCTTAATTCTTGATTTAAGTTTGATAGTGTAGTGTTCTGGAATTTTCGCATACCTTACACATTTTTTTAGGTCATAATGTTTATTAAGTTAAAACTAAGCTAATAACTGTGTATTGTCGTTTTTTTTACTACTTCCAATATTATTTATTTTAAAGACAAATTTTTAATTGTTTTTCAAGTGAGCAGCTAAATTGTCAACTGCATGGCTTTGACTTAAAATTGTAAATTTCTGCAATCTCTAAGCTGCTTTCATCAGAACTACACATCTATCATTCACGTATTTGTTAGTTTTATTAAATATTTCCTTGTCTTGGTCTTTTACTTTTTTAATATGTTTATATGCTTTGTTACAACCTCCATGGATAAAGTCATGAATATATTTTATGCTCTTTAAGGAAGCTGTTTATAATGCGTGTTCTCTTGGGTAGATTAGAGCCAATCCAAGAAACGAGCCCAGACATCAAGGACAAAATTGAAATGATATAAAGACAAATATAGCTTTAAACGATGAATGTCTTTCGATTCAATCTTACACTTCGAGCAACATGATAAAATAACTTGTAGGTATATGCAAAAATCAAGGGAGAAAAAAATACGACTTAATCATGAATTTAGATAAAACAAAAAGATTAATATTAATACAAAGGACTTATAATAAGGTGCTAATAATAATAACAAAGATAAACAAAGGTGATAATTGCTCAAAGACTACTAAGGGAAATCAAAGTATTCAAAAAAGCTTCAGTATTTAATGCAACACAGAATGATTGCAAAAATAATTAACCAAATTTTAGTTGCAAAATGAAAAAGGCGACTTACGACAAATTGCGGGAACAGAGTTTTGACCGATGATTGCCTGGTGAACAATAGTGAAAAATATAAGATTCAAACGTCACAACAGTTTAAGAAAAGCAAAGCAATGCAAAAACTATCGTCTATAGTGAGACTTGGAGGTCGAGCAGCGACAGCTTCGTGGGAGCGTCCTGTTGATTCGATCGCCGATGCGAGAGAGAACCATGCAACTCGCACGGGAAGCGTGCAAGCCTCGAAAATTCAAAAGGGTACCTAGGTGGAGAGACACACATATAATAAGAGACTTTTCAAAATTAAACATATCTATTATTTGTTTCATAATCAATAATCATGGTGTAAGTCTGTGTGTGTCTCTCACCAAATGGTAAGTGCCACTATAGACTCCTACGCCAGCGCAATTACAATACCAGGCAATCGTACTAAAATTCTCTGCTCAAGCAAACATTTCACCCACCTTGACACAGGGAAGCGTCAAATAATAAAAAAAAGAAAAAAAACAACCAAAACGCAAGATAGAAAAGCCTATTGGTCGGATAAAGCTACTCCTAGACCACTTTTGCAGATACAGTGGTGCTGAAAAAAATAATTTTCAATAATTAATAAAATAAAATAACAAGCAAAATAAAAATTTAAGCTAAAAATAACAGAAAATAAATAAAACGTTGTTATTAAAAATGAAACAAAGATTATCTTTTGAGTAACTAATAACTGATCTATGAGTGAAAGCTAACTTTGACAGTGTGTAAGAAAGTAAAACATATATAGCCAAAAGGAAAAAAAAAAATCCCTTATAACTCAAGATTTTCTTGACTTGACCGCCTTGACGCATGGGGGTTCCTTTGATCTGGTGAAAGAAATTGATCAACGTTGAGCTCAGTAGGAAGTTTTACTACCTTGACAATGGGACGAGAGAATACAGAGTTGGTGATCTTGATAGTAACCACTCGTACAAGACCATCAGACCCAGGGTGGGTATCGATTATCAGGCCCAGAGGCCATTAAGTTGGCGGTGGGTTTTCGTCCTTTAATAAAACTACGTCCTTAGTCTTCAAATTTGGCTGCTTTTGGTTTCATTTGTTGCGCAGCTGAAGATGGTGTATGACTTCCTTTCACCAGCGGGACCAGAAGGAGTCACGAAGGTTGCCAAGAAACTTCTAGTGGTCGTTAAGTCTTCTAGGCTTCTTGGCATCGTTGTAACGCTGTGGAAAGGCTAGCAACGAAGATCCCACTAGAAAATGAGCAAGTGTAAGGGCAGTAGCATCAGTGGCACTACTGCTAAGCAGGCATAGTGATCTGGAGTTTAATCTTCGATGCCAGTGTTGCAAGCTCCTCGAACGTTAATGTAGCATCGCCGACGACTCGTAGAAAATAATGCCTAAAGCTACGAACTGCTGCTTCCCAGATATCTCTAAAGTGTGGGGCTCGTGGAGCTACGAAAGCCAATGAACTCTTTGAAAGGAAAGAGCACTGGCTACTGTGTCAATGAACGGTGTGGACTGAGCAAACACAACTTGCAGCTCCTTGGCAGCACCCCTAAATGTCGTAGCATTGTCCGAGTAGATGGACGTAGAGACACCTCTGCGGGCACTGAATCTAGTAAAAGCTGCAGGAAAGGACTCTGTAGTTAGAATTGACACTATCTTTATATGTCCCACTTTTTTAACCATGTATATCAAAATTACAATGTAGCCCATCGTTAATTTGGCGCCTCTTCTTTTCAAATGTAACACCCGGATGGGCTCAGCATAGTCCAATCTTGTGGTTTTTTTTTTTTTTTGTGGAGGGAGGGGCAATGCATTAAGGCACACCACAGGGACAGCAGTAGTGTGGGACTCGGTGGATTTTGTTTGTTGGACCACACATACCCACCAAACCCCCCCCCCATGCCGCGTGGCTTTTGATCCACCCCGGAACCGCGTTATCATTACTTCAGGGTGAAGCCACCAGGGAGACCATCGCGTCTCACAGCATTGATGAGCTACCCCGCCACCATTTGCTAGAGGTGCTAATGCTCTCGAGTCCTGAAAAAAACTTGGGGTCCCTGAGGACCAGCACCCTGTCCAGCGCTTCATAGTAGGCCGCCTACTTAGCCAGCACCACTATAAGCTTGATGCTTTTCCATGCTGATAGGTCAAAAGTACCCAGCGCAGTGTGGGTCCACATTAGCCTGTCTTTCAACTCAAGGCCTTTTTGCCTTATTGTAATCCTGCTTGGGCCTTATCCCTAGCCTCTTTTAGGGCTTTTCTAAATAGAGGGCAGCTTCCGCTGCCTGTTTCGTGCTTGTTTTCCATTGTTGGGCAAAGGAAGCACCGTGCTGGGCCTGGACACTCTTTCTTTCGTTAGTTTGAGCTGCCACACTGGAAGCAAAGATTTGATCTGTTTTCTTCTCTGCAGTTGCCTGAGACGTGTCCATATCCCAGGCATTTGTAACATCTTGCTACTTTAATTCTTTTTCGAATTTGGAAGTTTACAAAGCCAACTTGTAACCTGCCTTCCTTTTCTACTTGTTTGGCAGATGCTTCGTCCTCCTTTATTAAAGCCAGCCTTTGTCCTCTGGCATTTGGCTTTAAGAAAGCTAACTTAGCTCCTGGCTCTGATGTCCAAAAGTCCTAGCAAAAACCTCTTTGACCTTATCTTTCTCTACAATGGCATCCAGGTCTTGGACCTTTCATGTCACTTTGGTAGTGTCATGTGGTAGTAAGCCTAGATAAGTTCGCCCACAACGTCTTTTTTTATTTATAAGGTGTACAGCCATATCAGATGCGGTTACCCAGACTTACCTGGACCTCATCGTCCAGCTTCACCCAACACCAGGCCTCTCATGCAAGCCCAGAAAATTTCCCACCACTCGCGACCCGAGACACACCGTAAGTGTACCTGTGTTTGTTTAGTGACAGTGTGATGCATGCATCTGAGAAGAATGTTTTAACCACTGCTTACTTCTATAGACGACGGGTGCTAGTTTTTGTTGGCCCGCATCAAGCAATGGAGTGCCATCCAAGGCAGCAGCAAAAAGCGAAGAACAAGGAACACAAGCAGAGCCGGCCCATGCATCCACACCGATGGAGACATGGGACACTAGTCCCCCGTCCACACCGCCGCAGATACACACGCTAACGCCACATGCCTCCCGATCCACGTCCCTGACCACCACCACAGAGAGCCACCCCAGCTGCCCATCGTCACCTGATATTTTAAGAGGATGCCCCTATACACCACCCGGGGAAGCGCCTGGTATGGAGAAACTAGCGAAAACCCCAACTGGAATCTTGTGGTGGCAAACGGACGGGTAGGAGAAGTCCTTACAGCCGGCAAAGTACCCATTAATTGAACTGGGCTTCTGGCGTTGAATTTGGTGAAAGTACTGTAACGCTGATAAGCCTTAGTGGCTACTGACAGGCCACGGGTGATCCAAACAGTGCTGTGTAGATATGATAGCATCATTTGTACTCCTCCATGGAATGTGACTCGATGCATCTCTTCGACAAAACGTTTAACGAAGAGGCAATTTTCTGGTAGTATAATTGGATGTCTCTCACTATATGACAAGGGAGCTTAATGTATCTGTCTGCCTACTCGAATCAAACCCTGATCACACACGAAAGGACTAAGTTTGGCCAGTGGACTTCGCTTGGACATTGACTTGCCGGCAAGGAGTTGTTGTCGCTCGACTTTGAAGTTATACATTTGAATGGCTCTAAACAGAAAAATACAAGCAGTAGTACATTCCTTCTGTTCCAGGCTAACGGAACTTTTCTTATAATTTTGCTTGGAAGCTTGAAGCCTCCAATGGCTACAATAAGCAAGGATGTAAAGTATTTTGCTAAAACTCGAAAATTTTTGAAGAACAGACATATAACCTTCAGATATTTGCGATTCATCGACTTTTTTTCGTTTTCCCAGAGCCACTAGAGAGTGGGTAAGGCCTTTAGAAGGCTCTGTGCTTGAAGGTGGCCAATGAGACTCGGGTTTCAACAGCTAACTGGGTCCATGCCACCAAAGTGAGAGAGCGGCCTGGTCTTTAGATGCAAGACGTCGAGTCGTGCAATCAGCTGCATTGTCTGTAGATTGAATATGCCTCCACGTCGCAGTTGGCAGGGACGAAACAATTTCGCTCGTACGGTTTGTCACGAAAGTGTGCCAGCGAGATGGATGACTGCGTAGCCACTCCAATACTACATTTGAGTTGGACCAGCAGTGTATGCAAGAGTTCGAAGATGGATGGGTGTTGGAGCTTGGAAGTAAGATGCAAAATCAGTTGGAAAAGCAGTGTGGCAGCGCATAGCTCCAGTCTAGGCAGCAACTGGATCTTCGTCAGAGCAACCTTGCTTTTACACACTAATAGAGTAGCTGAGCGATCGGGCACGATTGCGTAGACCGCTGCAGCATAAGCTCTCTGTGAAGCGTCTGAAAACCCATGCAGCTTCCACGAGCCCTTTTCTTCTGCATCAACCCACCATTGGATTCGAATGATTAAAACATCGTTGAGTCCCTCCTGAAACTTCGTCCATCGTATGCGCACTTCCTTGGACATGGGAGCATCCTAATCGACGTTGTTGAGCCACAAGCCCTGCATAATGACTTTAGTGACGATGATCACCAGAGCAAGCCAACCTAAAGGATCGAACAGTCGTGTGATTTTAGACAGTAGTGAACATTTTTAAAAGCTAAAAAGTCCCTGCATTGGAGTTACTCTAAAAAGAAAGGAATCCTCATTTGGTAGTTATTTCAGACCAAGCGTAGATATTACCTCATCAAGATGAACCTCTACCTCTGCTGTAGACTTAGTTACCAAGCCGTTGAGCAAACCTGGATGATTAGCGGCCCATTTGTTAAGATTCATACTGGCAGCCCGCAAAAGGTCAATAAGTTGGTCACGTCGACTTAGCGCTTCTGCAGATGTATCAGCGCCTTAAAATAGATAATCCACATAGAGCTGATGCATTAAGGTTGCGGCTGCCCCTGGATACTTCTCAGTTCCGTCGAGAGCAATGTCCATCATTACTTGCAGAGCTTAGAACGACGTAGAAGCAGTACCATACGTCACGGTGACACATCTGAAGTTCTGAGGATCCCGCTTGCCAGACCACATCGTCTTGGTGTACTAAAATTTATCTAAACATTTGCACTACATCCATTGCAAAAACAAATTTAAAGAATCGCCAATGCGTTAGCGCGACTTCAATATCGGACTAGAACTTGGGGCCGGATAAAAGCAAATCGTTGAGTGACATACCGTTGGGTGTTTTCTATGAAGCATTAAAAATAACGCGTATCTGTATTAGATTTCCTGGCTTAATTATAGCGTGATGTGGCAAGTACTAACTAGAATTACTTATTTGCAAAAGGGGTACGAGTTCCATATGCTTACGATGCAGATACTCGAGCATAAAGGCTTTATAAGCTTCCTGAAGCTGTGGATCACGCTGTAGTCTGCGTTCAAAGTGGAAAAGGCAAGATGCAGCGATTGGTCATGACGGAGCCTGTGTTGGTTGCTTTGCAAACGGTAGACAAACAATAAACCAACCATCCTTATTGCGAGAGTGGGGGCTGGCAAAATGAGATTCACAGAACTCCTCCTCTGGCGACAAAATGACTTTGCGGGGTCCTCCTCAACTTTCCAAAATTTTGTGAGAATCTCTGACAGCATTGATTATGTTAACATATGAAAAACTCGAACTTGATTTTCATTCAAATAACTAGCGTTAGGGGATACACTATCGGTTAAAAGCCATCCAAATATGGAGTTTTGCACTACCAGAGTTTGAACTGGGCCTTTAATTAGGCCATTAAGTATAATGGATAAATAAATATCTGCCCCTAGAATGCAATCAATTTTGTCTGGTTTGAAATAATGCGGATCCACCAACTCTAAACCTTGAATATGTGGTCAATTACCTTTCGAAAAATTTTTTCTACGTAGACAACATGTAAGTTCGTTTACAACTAGTGCAGAAAACGACAACGCAAAATCATCATTTTTACTTGACTTGAGAGTCACATGCGCAATGGCTGTAGCCTTTGATGATTCATCGGTCCCAACACCAATTACAGAAAACGAAGCTCGTTAAGAATTAAAATTGAGGTATTGAACTGTTCGTTTAGTAAGAAAGCAACGTTTTGAGCCAGGATCGATCAAAGCTCGAATTGACAGCTATTTTCTGCTTGGATTTTCTACGAGCACGCGAGGCGTAGCTTATAGCACTAAGGCTCCTACAGCAGCGGTATTGGCTGTGGTTTGAGCTTGCACTGGGGACGTCGAATCTAAATTAGCAGCTTTGCTCTGAATTTTACCCTTATTTTCTCGTAAGGTTTCATTAGACTGCTTATCAAAATAAAGCTTTGTGTGATGCTTAGCTTGACAAATATGACATCTGTTTGCTGATGGGCATTTAGTTGCGAAATGATCCTTTTGCAAGTAATTCAAACAGAGCTTCCCTTGCTAACAAAATTCAAAACGTTTAGATTGGGCTATCTCGTTAAATTTTGTGCAACGTTGTAACCAATGGTTACCCTTGCAAAGATAGCACGCAAGTGCCTTTAAATCAGATACTTCTAATGGTAGTGCATTATAAGCATTAACACGTTACGGTGCGTTATAGCGAGATACTATAGCATTTGCTAGATTTTGAATAAGACTCACGTGAATTGACCGAAGTTCATGCTTGCTCTAGCGACTTAATGCGTTGCTCTAAAAATTTAATTAAATCTAAATAAGCTGAAGACCCTTCGGCGTTTTCGTGAGATATTTCCCAGGCCTCACGCGAATTCAGATCCAACTTACGAACAAGGCAGTAAATGATCCAGTTATCATGCTCGTTGACTGGGCATTGTAATTCACGAATAGTGCGTACTGATTTTTCAGCATGGTCAATAAGCACGTTTAAATCCTGAACATTTCGCGTTATAACCAGCAGTAATTGGATTGAATTTTTAAGTGTATTAGAGAGTTAAATTAGTCTGTTATCGTACCAACACCCTAGCTTTTCCCAAGCTACTTCAAAGTTAGCTTCCATAATATCAAGCCCTTTAAAGCGTTGAGCAGTTTGACCCTGCACAACAGTCAATAAATGATGTAACTTAACGACGTGAGGAATCAAAGGTTTCAGTAGGATTATTATGAAAATTCTTGATTTTGGGAACTAATGCTAATTATGCCTTCAAAAGTTTTTCCGTATTAGCAACTTTAACCCAACATAAGCAAGGCTAACAAATTTGTAAAACGCTGTGGAGCTTATTGTCTACAGGAAATTATATTTCATTGAAGTCAGTACTGCCAGCACGTCATCTTCAGTATGTAACGTTGCGAGTACGTATTCATAATACAATACGAGGCTAATCGAAAAGGATCGAAAAAGATACAAGATAGCCTGGCTTACCGTACTGAGCACACTCCTCCTCCCACGTAATAGGGCTCACCCAATTTCCGAAGAACACAGGCATGGCGTCGATATCAGTAGGGCAATGACGAAGAGGCAGCTGAAAAGTATAAGGCTTTGCTGTGTGCTACGAAACTCCGCACAAAAGAGAACAAAGAAAGTCTCTTTCCCTGTCACCCTCTCTCTTTTTTCGCTAATGGTGTGTTGACGTCTTATCGAGAGAGTACCTATGACGTCACTTGTCCTTGAATTGTCCAAAGCTCTGCTACCAAATGTTTATGATGTGTGTTTTCTTGGGTAGCCAATCCAAGAAACAAACCCGCCCATCAAGGACAAAATTAAAATGATATCAAGACAAATATAGCTTCAAATGATAAATATTTTCTGATTCAATCTTACACTTCAAGCAACAAAATAAAATAATTTTTAGGTATATGCAAAAATCAAGGGAGAAATAAATACGACTGAACTATGAATTAAGATAAAACAAAAAGATTAATATTAATTGAAAGGACTTATAATTAGATGATAATAATAATAAAAAAAATAAACGAAGGTAATAATTGCTTCAAGACAACTTAGGAAAATCAAAGTATTCGAAAATGCTTTAGATTTTAATTTTACACAGAATCACTGCAAAAACGATCAACCAAATTTGAGTTGCAAAATGTAAAAGGTGACTTACGACAAATTGCTAGAACAGAGTTTTGAGCGATGATTGCCTGGCGAACAACAGCCAAAAATATAAGATTTAAACGTCACAACAGTTTAAGAAAAGCGGAGCAATGCAAAAACTATCATCTACGGCGAGACGTGTAGGTTGAGCAGCAACAGCTTCGCGGTAGCGTCCAGTTGATTCGATCGCCGATGCGAAAGAGAGCCAAGCAACTTGCGCGGGAAGCGTGCAAGCCTTGAAAATTCAAAAGAGTACCAGGGCCGGGAGACACACAATAACGAGAGACTTTTTAAAGCTTAACACATCTAGTATTTGTTTCATAATCGATAATCACAGAGTAAATGTGTGTATCCCCCACCAAATGGTTAGTGCCGCTATCGACTCCCATGCCAGCGCAATTACAGTACCAGGCCATCGTACCGAAATTCTCCGCTCAAGCAAACAGATGCAATACATTCAAGCCCTATATATGCATTAGTTTTTTCATTCAATAAGTAATGAAAAAAATTAATGATATTGAAACAATAAGAGAAGCATCTGAATATGAATCATAATGCTGAAAAAACTATACAAATATAATTTGTAAGTACACAAGCTATAAAAAAAGTTCTTTAAAATAATGTGTATGTAGTTATTTTGGTTATATAAATCATGAATATAGTTTTTTCTTTATTTCAGCATGTACAAACGTTTCCAAGGCTTAGTAGCTTATAATAGTTAAAAAAATATAGTGTTAAGAGTAATTGTTGTTGCAAAGGTGAAATAATAGGACTATCTTGAATTAATACAAAAAACGCTTTTAGAAGCCTTTTTTGTTGAAAATTTTAACCTCTTAATTACTTAAATTCTAGATTGTTTAGTTTTGGAACACTTAAAAAAAAGGAATTTCAAGGTTAAAAACTATCCATGGTTTTTAATAAAAAAGTTTAAATATCATTGCTTTTATTTGTCATATTGTTGCTTTTATTCAAGTTTTTTGAAATAACTTGTTGTATT
>NW_019379942.1:7691-23939 GCF_000648655.2 Copidosoma floridanum
AAACGGCGAGCTACCTGTTGGAAGATTCTAATTTCGTATAACGTATATGTATAATGTTCTCACTATGTTTAAACCTAATATCTATAGCAAATACATTTCTATGAGAATATAGACATACGGGTTTTTTTTTTCGAATTTCCAAAAAAATATGATTCGTCAGTTTTTTTAAGTAAGCATCTTAAAAAACGGCAAACTACCTGTTGGGTGATTTTAATTTTATATAACGTGTATGAATTACGTTCTTACTAAGTTTTAACCAAATATCTATAGCAAAAACATTTTTATATGAATATAGACTTCCGGATTTTTTTTCGCGTTAACAAAAAAATATGATAAGTCATTACCCTAGTGTTAGCATCAAAAAAAACGGCGAACTACCTGTTGGAAGATATTAATCTCGTTCAACGTGTAAGTATAATGTTCTCACTAAGTTTAAACCAAATATCTATAGCGAATACATATCTATAAAAATATAGACATACGGTTTTTTTTTTGAATTTAAAAAAAAATATGATTAGTCATTACCCTAGTGTTAGCATCCAGAAAAACGGCGAACTACCTGTGAAAAAATTTCCATTTCGTCTTACGTGTATAAATGACAATTTCACCAAGTTTTAACCAAATATTTAAAGCAAATACATTTATTTAAGAACATAGACATACGGGTTTTTTTCGAATTTTCAAATAATATGGTCAGTCATTTTCCTTGTGTAAGCATTTAGAAAAACGGCTAACTACCTGTTGGTTGATCTCAATTTAATATAACGTGTATAAATAACGTTTTTACTAAGATTTAATCAAATATCTAAAGCGAAAACATCTTTATAAGAATATAGACTTCCGGATTTTTTTTCGAATTTACAAAAAAATATGATAAGTCATTACCCTAGTGTTAGCATTAAAAAATACGGCGAACTACCTGTTGAGAGATCTAAATCTCGTCTAACCGTTATGAATAAGGTTTTTACTAAGTCTTAACTATATATTTATAGTGGATATTTTTTTTTGAAAACATAGTCATACACGTTTTTTTTCAAATTTTCGAAAAAATATAGTTTGTCATTACCCTTGTGTTATTATTTATAAATACGGCAAACTAACTGTTGGGAGATTTTAATCTTAGTTAACGTGTATAAATGATGTTCTTACCTAGTTTCAACCAAATATCTATAGCAAAAACATTCCTTTGAAAACATAGACATACAATTTTTTTTTTAAATTTTTAAAAAAATTTGGTTGATCGTTTTCCTTGTGTTAGCATTAAGAAAAACGGTGAGCTACCTGTTGGGAGATCCTAATCTTGTTGGACGTGTATGTATAATGTTCTTACCAAGTTTAAACTAAATATCTATAGCAAATACATTCCTATAGAAATATAGACATACGGGTTTTTTTTTTAATTTTCGAAAAAACATGATTTGTCATTACCCTAGTGTTAGCATCCAGAAAAAAGGAAAACAACTTGTGAGAAGATCTCAATTTCGTCGTACGTGTATAAATGACAATTTCACTAAGTTTTAACCAAATATTTATAGCGAATACATTTCTATGAGAATATAGACATACGGGTTTTTTTTTTTAATTTTCAAAGGAATATGATTAGTTATAATCCTAGTGTTTGCATCCAGAAAAACGGCAAACTACCTGTGAGAAAATCTCAATTTTGTCGTACGTGTATAAATGACAATTTCACCAAGTTTCAACCAAATACTTATAGCTAATACATTTATTTAAGAACATAGACATACGGGTTTATTTCGAATTTTCGAAAAAATATAGTAAGTCATTTTCCTTGTGTTATTATTTAGCAAAACGGCAAGCTACCTGTTAGGAGATCCTAATCTCGTTTAACGTTTATAATGTTCTTACCAAGTTTTAACCAAATATCTATAGCAAATACATTTTTTTAAGAACAAAGACATACAGGTTTTTTTCAAATTAAAAACAAATGTTTTCGCTATAGATATTAGGTTAAAACTCAGTAAAAACGTTATTTACACACGTTATATAAAATTGAGATCACCCAACAGGTAGTTCGCCGTTTTTCAAGATGCTAACTTAAGAAAAATGACGAATCATATTTTTTTGGAAATTCGAAAAAAAAAACCCGTATGTCTATATTCTCATAGAAATGTATTCGCTATAGATATTTGGTTAAAATTTGGTGAGAACGTTATTTATATACGTTAGACGGAATTGAGATCTGCCAACAGGTAGTTAGCCGTTTTTGTAAATGCTAACACAAGGAAAATGACCAACCATATTTTTGGGAAAATTTGAAAAAAAAATTGAACCTTTATGTTTTTAAAAAAATATATCCACTATAGATATTAGGTTAAATTTTGGTAAAAACCTTATCTATACACGTTGAATAAAATTAGGATTCCCCAACAGGTTTAGCCGTTTTACGGAATGCTAACACAAGGAAAATGACTTACCATATTTTTTCGAAAATTGGAAAAAAATCCGTATGTCTATGTTCTTAAATAAATGTATTTGCTATAGATATTTGGTTGAAACTTGGTGAAATCGTCATTTATACACGTACGACAACATTGAGATTTCCTCACAGGTAGTTAGCCGTTTTTGAAGTCGCTAACACTAGGGTAATGACTTATCATTTTCTTTAAAAATTCGAAAAAAAAACCTGTATGTCTATATTCTCATAAAAATGTATTCACTATAGATATTTGGTTGAAACTAAGGGAGAACGTTATTTATACACGTTAGACGAAATTAATTTTTTTCAACAGGTAGTTAGCCTTTTTTTAAGAAGCTAACACAAGAAAAAAGACTAACCATTTTTTTTTGCAAATTAAAAAAAAACACCTGTATGTCTATGTTCTTAAAGTAATGTATTTGCTGTCAATATTTAGTTAAAATTTAGTAAAATTGTCATTTATACACGTAAGACGAAATTGAGATTTTCTCACAGGTAGTTCGCCGTTTTCCTGGATGCTAACACGAGGGTAATGACCAATCATATTTTTCTGAAAATTCGAAAGAAAAACCCGTTTGTCTATATTCTTATAAAATTGTATTCGCTGTAGATATTTAGTTAAACCTTGATGAAAACATTATTTAACACGTTCAACGAAATTAAGATCTCCCAACAGGTAGCTCACCATTTTTCTACATGCTAACACAAAGAAAGTGATCAACCAAATTTTTTCAAAAATTCAAAAAAAAAATTGTATGTCTATGTTATTAAAGAAATGTATTCACTATAAATATTAGGTTTAAACTTGGTGAGAACGTTATCTATACACGTTAAACAAGATTAAAATCTCCCAACAGGTAGTTTGCCGTATTTATAAATAATAACACAAGGGTAATGACAAAATATATTTTTTCGAAAATTTGAAAAAAAACGTGTATGACTATGTTCTCAAAAAAAAATATCCACTATAAAAATATAGTTAAGACTTAGTAAAAACCTTATTCATACCCGTTAGACGAGATTTAGATCTCTCAACAGGTTGTTCGCCGTTTTTTTTGATGCTAACACTAGGGTAATGACATATCATATTTTTTTGTAAATTCGAAAAAAAATCCAGAAGTCTATATTCTTATAAAAATGTATTTGCTATAGATATTTGGTTAAAATTTAGTGAGAACGTTATTTATACACGTTAGACGAAATTAAGATCTGCCAACAGGAAATTAGCCGTTTTTCTAAATGCTAATACAAGGAAAATGACTTACCATATTTTTTTGTAAATTCAAAAGAAACCCGTAAGTCTATGTTCTTAAATAAATGTATTTGCTATAAATATTTTGTTGAAACTTGGTGAAATTGTTATTTATACACATAAGACAAAATTAAAATTTTCTTACAGGTAGTTCCTCGTTTTTTTAGATGCTAACAGTAGGGTTATGACTAATCATATTGTTTTGAAAATTCGAAAAAAAATCCGTAAGTCTATATTCTCATAGAAATGTATTCGCTATAGATATTTGGTTGAAACTTAGGGAGAACGTTGTTTATACACCTTAGACAAAATTAAGATTCCTAAACAGGTAGTAAGCCTATTTCAAGATGCTAACACAAGGAAAATGATTGACCATTTTTTTTTGAAAATGAAAAATAAAACCTGTATGTCTATGTTCTTAAAGAAATGTATNTTTTTTTATATTAAAAAAAACACCTGCATGTCTATGTTCTTAAAGTAATGTATTCGCTATTGATATTAAGTTAAAATTTAGTGAGAACATTAATCATACAAGTTTTACGAGATTAAGATTTCCCAACAAGTAGCTTGCCGATTTTTTAAATGCTTACACAAGGAAAATGACTAACCATATTTTTTGATAAATTTGAAAAAAAAATTGTACCTCTATGTTTTTAAAGAAATATATCCACTTTAGATATTAGGTTAAATTTTAGTAAAAACGTTATCTATACACGTCGAATAAAATTAGGATCTTCCAACAGGTAGTTAGCCGTTTTTCTAAATGCTTACACAAGGAAAATGACTGACCATATTTTTTTGAAAATTCGAAAAAAACCCGTACGTCTATGTTCTTAAATAAATGTATTTGCTATAAATATTTNGAAATGTATTCACTACAGATATTAGGTTCAAACTTGTTTAAAATGTTATCTATACTCGTTGAATGAGATAAGGATCTCCCAACAGGTAGTCTGCCGTTTTTCTGGATGCTAACAGTAGGGTAATGACTAATCATATTTTTTTTGTAAATTCGAAAAAAAAACCCGTATGTCTATATTCTCATAGAAATGTATTTGCTATAGATATTTAGTTGAAATTTGGTGAGAACGTTATTTATACACGTTAGACGAAATTGAGATCTGCCAACAGGTAGTTAGCCGCTTTTCAAGATGCTAACACAAGAAAAATAAGTAACTTTTTTTTTTTTAAATTAAAAAAACAACCTGTATGTCTATGTTCTTAAAGAAATGTATTCGCTATAGGTATTTAATTAAAATTTGGTGAGGACGTTATCTATACACGTTTAATGAGGTTAGGATCTTCCAACAGGTAGCTTGAAGTTCTTCTAAATAATAACACAATGAAAATAACTAAATATATTCTGTCGAAAATTCAAGAAAAACTTGTATGTCTATGTTCTTAAAGAAAAATATCCACTAAAAAGATATAGTTAAGACTTAGTAAAAACCTAATTCATACCCGTAAGACGACATTAAGATTGCCCAACAGGTAGCTCGCCGTTTTTCTTAATGCCAACACAAAGGAAATGACTAACCATATTTTTTTTTAAATTAAAAAAAACCCGTATGTCTATATTTTTATAGATATGTATTCGCTATAGATATTTGGTTTAAACTTAGTGAGAACATTATACTTACACGTTGAACGAGATTAATATCTCCCAACAGGTAGTTCGCCGTTTTTTTTGATGCTAACACTAGGGTAATGACTTATCATATTTTTTTGTTAACGCGAAAAAAAATCCGGAAGTCTATATTCATATAAAAATGTTTTTGCTATAGATATTTGGTTAAAACTTAGTAAGAACGTAANTTAATGACTAATCATATTTTTTTAAAAATTCGAAAAAAAAACCTGTATGTCTATATTCTCATTGAAATGTATTCGCTATAGATATTTGGTTGAAAGTTAGTGAAAACGTTATTTATAAACGATAGACGAATTTAAGATCTGCCAACAGATAGTTGGCCGTTTTTAAATATGCTTACACAAGGAAAATGACTAACTATTTTCTTTTGAAAATTAAAAAAAAAACCTGAATGTTTATGTTCTAAAAGAAATGAATTTGCTTTAGATATTTGGCTTAAACTTTATCAAAACATTATTTATACACGTTCAACGAGATTAAGATCTTCCAACAGGTATCTCGCCGTTTTTCTAAATGCTTACACAAGAAAAGTGATCAACTAAATTTTTTTAAAAATTAAGAAAAAAAAAATTGTATGTCTATGTTTTCAAAGAAATGTTTTTACTATAAATATTAGGTTGAAATTTAAAAAGAACGTTATCTATACACGTTAAATAAGATTAGGATCTCCCAACAGGTAGTTTGCCGTTTTCCTAGATGCTAACACAAGGTTAATGACTAATCATATTTTTTTCAAAATTCGAAAAAAAAACCCGTATGTCTATATTCTCATAGAAATGTATTAGCTATAGATATTTAGTTAAAACTTAGGGAGAACATTATTTATACTCGTTAGACGAAATGAAGATCCCCCAACAGAAACTTAGCCTTTTTTTAAGATGCTAACACAAGGAAAATGACCAACCATAATTTTAAAAAAATTTTCAAAATAAATAGTACCTCTCTGTTTTCAAAGAAATATATTCACTATATATATTAGGTTAAAACTTAGTTAAAACGTTATCTATACACGTTAATTAAGATGAGGATCTCCCAACAGGTAGTTAGCCGTTTTTCTGAATGCTAACACAAGGAAAATGACTTACCATATTTTTTTTAAAATTCGAAAAAAGACCGTAAGTCTATGTTCTTAAATAAATCTATTCGCTATAAATATTTTGTTGAGATTTGGAAAAATTGTTATTTATACATGTAAGACGAAAATAAGATTTTCTCACAGGTAGTTCCTTGTTTTTCTAGATGCTAACACAAGGAAAATGACTAACCATTTTTTTTCGAAAACTAAAAAAAACACCTGTATGTCTATGTTCTTAAAGTAATGTATTCGCTATAGATATTTAGTTGAAACTTGATAAGAATATTATTTATGCACGGTTAACGGGATTAAAATTTCCTAACAGGTAGCTTGCCAATTTTCTAAATGCTAACACAAGGAGAATGAGCAACCATATTATTTAAAAAATTTGAAAAAAAATTGTACCTCCATGTGCTCAAAGAAATGTATTTACTATCAATAGTAGGTTAAAACTTGTTAAAAACGTTATCTATACACGTTAAATGTAAATAGGATCTCTCAACGGGTAGTTCGCCATTTTTCTGTATGCTAACACTAGGGGAAAGACTAATCATATTTTTTTGAAAATTCAAATAAAAACCCGTATGTCTATATTCTCATAGAAATGTATTTGCTATAGATATTAGGTTTAAACATAGTAAGAACATTATACATATACGTTATACGAGATTAGAATCTTCCAACAGGTAGCTCGCCGTTTTTAGTAATGCTAACACAAGGAAAATGATCAACCAAATTTTTTTAATAATTGAAAAAAAAAATGTATGTCTATGTTCTCAAAGAAATGTATTTACTAAAAAAATTAGGTTAAAACCTAATGAGAACGTTATCTATACACGTTGAATGAAATTAGGATCTTCCAACAGGTAGGTCCCCGATTTTTTAAATGCTACTACAAGGGAAATGCCTACACATATTTTTTTTTTTAATTCGAAAAAAACCTGTATGTCTATGTTCTTAAAAAAATGTATTTGCTATAGATATTTGGTTGAAACTTGGTAAGAACATCATACACGTTAAACGAGATTAGGATCTCCTAACAGGTAGCTTGCCGTTTTGCTAAATAATAACACAAGGGAAATGACTAAATATATTTTTTCGAAAAATAAAAAAAAAACTTGTATGTCTATGTTCTCAAAAAAATCTATCCACTTTAAATATTTAGATAAAACTTTGTGAAAACCTTATTCATACGCGATAGACGAGATTAAAATCTCCCAACAGGTAGTTCGCCGTTCTCCTGAATGCTAACACTAGGTTAATGACTAATCATATTTTTTTAAAAATTCGAAAAAAAAACCTGTATGTCTATATTCTCATTGAAATGTATTCGCTATAGATATTTGGTTAAAATTTAGTAAGAACGTTATTTATACCGATAGACGAAATTAAGATCTGCCAACAGGTAGTTAGCCGTTTTTTAAGATGCTAACACAAGGAAAATGACTAACCATTTTTTTTTGAAAATGAAAAATGAAACCTGTATGTCTATGTTCTTAAAGAAATGTATTTGCTATAGATATTTGGTTGAAACTTAATAAGAACATTATTCATACACGTTATACGAGATTAGGATCTTCCATCAGGTAGCTCGCCGTTTTTCTTAATGCTAACACAAGGAAAATGACTAAATATATTTTTTCGTAAATTTGAAAACAAACTTGTATGTCTATGGTCTTAAAAAAATCTATCCACTATGAATATTTAGACAAAACTTAGTGAAAACCTTATTCATACACGTTAGACGAGATAAAGATCTTCCAACAGGTAGTTTGCTGTTTTCCTGGATGCTAACACTAAAGTAATAACTCATCATATTTTTTTAAAAATTCGAAAAAAAACCCACATGTCTATATTCTTATAGAAATGTATTTGCTATAAATATTTAATTAAAATTTGGTGAAAACGTTATTTATTCACGTTAGACGAAATTGAGATCTGCTAACAGGTAGTTGGCCGTTTTTTAAGTCGCTAACACAAGGAAAATGACTAACTATTTTTTTTTGAAAATTAAAAAAAAAACCCGTATGTTTATGTTCTGAAAGAAATGTATTCGCTATACATATTTGGTTTAAACTTGATAAAAACATTATTTNGGTTAAAACTTGGTGAAAACCTTATTCATACATGGTAGACGAAATTAAGATCTTCCAACAGGTAGTTAGTCTTTTTTTAAGATGCTAACACAAGGAAAATGACTAACCATTTTTAATGGAAATTAAAAAAAAAACCTGTATGTCTATGTTCTTAAGGTATTGTATTCGCTATAGATATTTAGTTGAAATTTGGTGAGAACATTATTCTTACACATTAAACGGGATTAAGATTTCCTAACAGGTAGCTCGCCGATTTTCTGAATGCTTACACAAGGAAAATGAACAACCATATTTTTTAATAAATTTGAGAAAAAAATTGTACCTTTATGTGCACTAAGAAATGTATTCCTATCGATATTAGGTTTAAACTTAGTTAAAACGTTATCTATACACGTTAAACGAGATTAGGATCTTCCAACAGGTAGCTCGCCGTTTTCCTAGATGCTAACACTAGGTTAATGACTAATCATATTTTTTTAAAAATTCGAAAAAAAACCCGTATGTCTATATTCTTATAGAAATGTATTCGCTATAGATATTTTATTGAAATTTGGTGAAAACGTTATTTATACACGTTAGACCAAATTAACATTTGCCAACAGGTAGTTGGCCGTTTTTTTAAAATGCTAACACAAGGAAAATGACTAACCATTTTTTTTTTAAATTAAAAAAAAAACCTGTATGTCTATGTTCTTAAAGAAATGTATCCGCTATAGATATTTATTAAAATTTAGTGAGAACGTTATCTATACACGTTAAATAAGATTAGGATCTTTCAACAGGTAGTTAGACGTTTTTCTAAATGGTAACACAAGGGTTATGACTTACCATATTTTTTTGAATATTCGAAAAAAACCCGTATGTCTATGTTCTTTAATAAATATATTTGCTATAAGTATTTGGTTAAAACTTGGTGAGAACGTTATCTATACACGTTAAATGAGATTAGGATCTCCCAACAGGTAGTTCACCGTTTTTATAAATGCTTACACAAGGGAAATGCCTACATGCTACACTAGCGTATTGACTAATCATTTTTTTTTGAAAATTTGAAAAAAAACCCGTATGTCTATATTCTCTTATAAATGTATTTGCTATAGATATTTGGATTAAACTTAGAAAGAACGTTATTTATACACGTTAGACGAAATTAAGATCCCCCAACAGGTACTTAGCCTTTTTTTAAGATGCTAACACAAGGAAAATGACCAACCATATTTTTTAAGAAATTTGAAAAAAAATTGTATCTCTATATGCTCAAAGAAATGTATTCACTATCGATATTAGGTTAAAACTTAGTTAAAATGTTATTTATACACGTTGAATGAGATTAGGATCTCCCAACAGGTAGTTCGCTGTTTTTATAAATGCTAACACAAGGGAAATGCCTACACATATTTTTTTGAAATTTCGAGAAAAACCTGTGTGTCTATGTTCTTAAAGGAATGTATTTGTTATAGATATTTGGTTAAAACTTGGTAATAACATTATACACGTAAAACCAGATTAAGATCTTCCAACAGGTAGCTTGAAAATCTCCTAAATAATACCACAAGGGAAATGACTAAATATATTTTTTTGAAAATTTAAAAAAAAACTTGTATGTCTATGTTCTCAAAGAAATGCATCTACTATAAATATTTGGTTAAAAGTTGGTGAAAACCTTACTCATACACGTAGGATGAAATTAAGATCTCCCAACAGTTAGTTAGCCTTTTTTCTAAGATGCTAACACAAGGAAAATGACTAACCATTTTTTTTTTTAAATTAAAAAAAACACCTGTATGTCTATGTTCTTGAAGTAATGTATTCGCTATAGATATTTAGTTAAAACTTGGTGAGAACATTATTCATACACGTTTAACGGGATTAAAATTTTCTAACAGGTAGCTTGCCGATTTTCTAAATGCTAACACAAGGAGAATAAGCAACCATATTATTTAAAAAATTTATAAAAAAATTGTACCTCCATGTGCTCAAAGAAATGTATTTACTATCGATATTAGGTTAAAACTTAGTAAAAACGTTATCTATACACGTTAAATGTGAATAGGATCTCCCAACAGGTAGTTTGCCATTTTTCTGAATGCTAACACTAGGGGAAAGACTAATCATATTTTTTTGAAAATTCAAATAAAAACCCGTATGTCTATATTCTCATAGAAATGTATTTGCTATAGATATTAGGTTTAAACATAGTAAGAACATTATACATATACGTTATACGAGATTAGAATCTTCCAACAGGTAGCTCGCCGTTTTTAGTAATGCTAACACAAGGAAAATGATCAACCAAATTTTTTTAATAATTGAAAAAAAAAATGTATGTCTATGTTCTCAAAGAAATGTATTTACTAAAAAAATTAGGTTAAAACCTAATGAGAACGTTATCTATACACGTTGAATGAAATTAGGATCTTCCAACAGGTAGGTCCCCGATTTTTTAAATGCTACTACAAGGGAAATGCCTACACATATTTTTTTTTTTAATTCGAAAAAAACCTGTATGTCTATGTTCTTAAAAAAATGTATTTGCTATAGATATTTGGTTGAAACTTGGTAAGAACATCATACACGTTAAACGAGATTAGGATCTCCTAACAGGTAGCTTGCCGTTTTGCTAAATAATAACACAAGGGAAATGACTAAATATATTTTTTCGAAAAATAAAAAAAAAACTTGTATGTCTATGTTCTCAAAAAAATCTATCCACTTTAAATATTTAGATAAAACTTTGTGAAAACCTTATTCATACGCGATAGACGAGATTAAAATCTCCCAACAGGTAGTTCGCCGTTCTCCTGAATGCTAACACTAGGTTAATGACTAATCATATTTTTTTAAAAATTCGAAAAAAAAACCTGTATGTCTATATTCTCATTGAAATGTATTCGCTATAGATATTTGGTTGAAAGTTAGTGAAAACGTTATTTATAAACGATAGACGAATTTAAGATCTGCCAACAGATAGTTGGCCGTTTTTAAATATGCTTACACAAGGAAAATGACTAACTATTTTCTTTTGAAAATTAAAAAAAAAACCTGAATGTTTATGTTCTAAAAGAAATGAATTTGCTTTAGATATTTGGCTTAAACTTTATCAAAACATTATTTATACACGTTCAACGAGATTAAGATCTTCCAACAGGTATCTCGCCGTTTTTCTAAATGCTTACACAAGAAAAGTGATCAACTAAATTTTTTTAAAAATTAAGAAAAAAAAAATTGTATGTCTATGTTTTCAAAGAAATGTTTTTACTATAAATATTAGGTTGAAATTTAAAAAGAACGTTATCTATACACGTTAAATAAGATTAGGATCTCCCAACAGGTAGTTTGCCGTTTTCCTAGATGCTAACACAAGGTTAATGACTAATCATATTTTTTTCAAAATTCGAAAAAAAAACCCGTATGTCTATATTCTCATAGAAATGTATTAGCTATAGATATTTAGTTAAAACTTAGGGAGAACATTATTTATACTCGTTAGACGAAATGAAGATCCCCCAACAGAAACTTAGCCTTTTTTTAAGATGCTAACACAAGGAAAATGACCAACCATAATTTTAAAAAAATTTTCAAAATAAATAGTACCTCTCTGTTTTCAAAGAAATATATTCACTATATATATTAGGTTAAAACTTAGTTAAAACGTTATCTATACACGTTAAATAAGATTAGAATCTTTCAACAGGTAGTTAGCCGTTTTTCTAAATGGTAACACAAGGGTTATGACTTACCATATTTTTTTGAAAATTCGAAAAAAACCCGTATGTCTATGTTCTTCAATAAATGTATTTGCTATAAGTATTTAGTTGAAACTTGGTAAAATTGTCATTCATACACGTAAGACGAAATTGAGATTTTCTCACAGGTAGTTCGCCGTTTTTCTGGATGCTAACGCGAGGGTAATGACTAATTATATTTTTTTGAAAATTCGAAAGAAAAACCCGAATGTCCATATTCTCATAAAATTGTATTTGCTTTAGATATTTGGTTTAACCTTGATGAAAACATTATTCATACACGTTTAACGAAATTAAAATGTCCCAACAGGTAGGTCGCCGTTTTTCTAAATGCTAACACAAGGAAAGTGATCAACCAAATTTTTTTAAAAATTCAAAAAAAAAATTGTATGTCTATGTTCTCAAAGAAATGTATTCACTATAAATATTAGGTTGAATCTTGGTGGGAACGTTATCTATACACGTTAAATGAGATTAGGATCTTTCAACAGGTAGTTTGCCGTTTTTCTAAATGCTAACACCATGGAAATGCCTACACCTATTTTGTTGAAAATTCGAAAAAAACCTGTATGTCTACATTCTCAAAGAAATGTATTTGCTATAGAAATTTGGTTAAAACTTGGTAAGAACATCATACTTGTAAAACAAGATTAAGATCTTTCAACAGGTAGCTCAACGTTCTTTTAAATAATAAAACAAGGAAAATGACGAAATATATTTTTTCGAAAATTCGAAAAAAAACGTGTATGTGTATGTTTTTAAATAAATGGTTAGTTATAAATATTTAGTTAAAATTTAGTGAAAACCTTATTCATACACGTTAGATAAGATTGAGATCTCCCAACAGGTAGCTTGCCACTTTGCTTGATGCTAACAGAAGGGAAATGTCCAACCATATTTTTTCAAAAATTAAAAAAAAAATCCGTAAGTCTATATTCTCATAGAAATATATTCGCTATAGATATTTGGTTAAAACTTAGTAAGAACGTTATTTATCCACGTTATATAAAATTGAGATTTCCTAACAGGTAGTTTACCGTTTTTCAAGATGCTAACACAAGAGAAATGACTTATCATATTTTTTTGAAAATTCGAAAAAAAAAACCCGTATGTCTATATTCTCATAGAAATAAATTCGCTATAGATATTTGGTTTAAATTTAGTCAGAACGTTATTTATACACGTTAGACGAAATTAAAATCCGGCACCAGGTAGTTAGCCATTTTTCAAGATGCTAACACAAGGAAAATGCCTACACATATTTTTTTATAATTCGAAAAAAACCTGTATGTCTATGTTCTTGAAAAAATGTATTTGCTATAGATATTTGGTTGAAGCTTGGTAAAAACATCATACACGTTAAACGAGATTAGGATCTTCCAACAGGTAGCTCGCCGTTTTCCTAGATGCTAACACTAGGTTAATGACTAATCATATTTTTTTAAAAATTCGAAAAAAAACCAGTGAGAACATTATTTATACACGTTAGACGAAATTAAAATCTGCCAACAGGTAGTTAGCCGTTTCTCAAGATGCTAACACAAGGAAAATGACTAACCATTTTTCTTTGAAAATGAAAAATAAAACCTGTATGTCTATGTTCTTAAGGAAATGTATTCTCTATAGATATTTGATTGAAGCTTAATAAGAACATTATTCATACACGTTATACGAGATTAGGATCTTCCAACAGGTAGCTTGCCGTTTTTCTTAATGCTAACACAAGGAAAATGACTAAATATATTTTTTCGTAAATTTGAAAACAAACTTGTATGTCTATGGTCTAAAAAAAATCTATCCACTATGAATATTACGACAAAACTTAGTGAAAACCTTATTTATACACGTTAGACGAGATAAAGATCTCCCAACAGGTAGTTTGCTGTTTTCCTGGATGCTAACACAAGGGTAATAACTCATCATATTTTTTTTAAAATTCGAAAGAAAAACCCGTATGTCTATATTCTTATAAAATTGTATTCGCTGTAGATATTTGGTTGAACCTTGATGAAAACATTATTCATACACGTTCAACGAAATTAAGATCTCCCAACAGGTAGCTTACCGTTATTCTACATGCTAACACAAAGAAAGTGATCAACCAAATTTTTTCAAAAATTCAAAAAAAAATTGTATGTCTATGTTCTTAAAGAAATGTATTCACTATAAATATTAGGTTTAAACTTAGTAAAATCCTTATTTATACACGTTAGACAAGATTAGAATCTCCCAACAGGTAGCTCGCCGTTTTTTTTAATGCTAACACAAAGGAAATGACTATCCATATTTTTTTTTAAATTCGAAAAAAACCCGTATGTCTATGTTCTTATATAAATGTATTTGCTATAAATATTTGGTTTAAACTTACTGAAATTGTCATTTATACACGTACGACGAAATTGAGATCTCCTCACAAGTTGTTTTCCGTTTTTCTGGATGCTAACACTAGGGTAATGACAAATCATATTTTTTTGAAAATTAAAAAAAAAACCCGTATGTCTATATTTTTATAGATATGTATTTGCAATAGATATTTGGTTTAAACTTAGTGAGAACATTATACTTACACGTTGAACGAGATTAATATCTCCCAACAGGTAGTTCGCCGTTTTTTTTGATGCTAACACTAGGGTAATGACGTATTAAATTTTTTGAGAATTCGAAAAAAATCCGTAAGCCTATATTCTCATAGAAATATATTCGCTATAGATATTTGGGTAAAACTTAGTAAGAACGTTATTTATACACGTTATATAAAATTGAGATTTCCCAACAGGTAATTCACCGTTTTTTAAAATGCTAACACAAGAAAAATGACTTATCATATTTTTTTGAAAATTCGAAAAAAAAAACCCGTATGTCTATATTCTCATAGAAATGTTTTTGCTAAAGATATTTGGTTTAAATTTAGTAAGAACGTTATTTATACACGTAAGACGAAATTAAGATCCGCCACCAGGTAGTTAGCCTTTTTTTAAGATGCTAACATAAGAAAAATGACTAACCTTTTTTTTTTAAAACTAAAAAAAACACCAGCATGTCTATGTTCTTAAAGTAATGTATTCGCTATAAATATTAGGTTGAAACTTGGTGAGAACATCATTCATACACGTTTAACGGGATTAAGATTTTCTAACGAGTAGCTCGCCGTTTTTCTAAATGCTAACACCAGGAAAATGACCAACCATATTTTTTAAAAAATTTGAAAAAAAATTGTATCTCTATATGCTCAAAGAAATGTATTCACTATCGATATTAGGTTAAAACTTAGTTAAAATGTTATTTATACACGTTGAATGAGATTAGGATCTCCCAACAGGTAGTTCGCTGTTTTTATAAATGCTAACACAAGGGAAATGCCTACACATATTTTTTTGAAATTTCGAGAAAAACCTGTGTGTCTATGTTCTTAAAGGAATGTATTCGTTATAGATATTTGGTTAAAACTTGGTAATAACATTATACACGTAAAACCAGATTAAGATCTTCCATCAGGTAGCTTGAAAATCTCCTAAATAATACCACAAGGGAAATGACTAAATATACTTTTTTGAAAATTTAAAAAAAAACTTGTATGTCTATGTTCTCAAAGAAATGCATCTACTATAAATATTTGGTTAAAAGTTGGTAAAAACCTTACTCATACACGTAGGATGAAATTAAGATCTCCCAACAGTAAGTTAGCCTTTTTTCTAAGATGCTAACACAAGGAAAATGACTAACCATTTTTTTTTGAAAATTAAAAAAAACACCTGTATGTCTATGTTCTTGAAGTAATGTATTCGCTATAGATATTTATTTAAAACTTGGTGAGAACATTATTCATACACGTTTAACGGGATTAAAATTTTCTAACAGGTAGCTTGCCGATTTTCTAAATGCTAACACAAGGAGAATAAGCAACCATATTATTTAAAAAATTTATAAAAAAATTGTACCTCCATGTGCTCAAAGAAATGTATTTACTATCGATATTAGGTTAAAACTT
>NW_019379942.1:31802-47080 GCF_000648655.2 Copidosoma floridanum
GATGATTTATTCGACCATTTAAAAAAAAAATTGTACCTCAATGTTCTCAGAAAAATGTATTCACTATAAATATTAGGTTGAAACTTAGTAAAAACGTTATCTATACACGTTGAATGAGATTAGAATCTCCCAACAGGTAGTTAGCCGTTTTTCTGAATGCTAACACAAGGGAAATAACTTAGTATATTTTTTCGAAAATCCGAAAAAAACCTGTATGTCTATGTTCTCAAAAAAATGTATTCGTTATAGATATTTGGTTTAAATATTGTAAGAACGTTATTTATACACGTCAATCGAGATTAAGGTCCCTGACAGAAAGCTCGCCGTTTTTCTGAATAATAACACAAGGGAAATGTCTAAATATATTTTTTTTTTAAATTCGAATAAAAACTTGTATGTCTATATTCTCAAAAGAATGTTTTCGCTATAAATATTTGGTTCATATTGTTAAGGACGTTATCTATACACATTGAATAAGATTAAAATCTTCCAACAGGTAGTTTGCCGTTTTTTTAAATCATAACACAAGGGAAATGACGTATTAAATTTTTTGAGAATTCGAAAAAAAACTTGTTTGTCTATGTTCTTAAAGAAATGTATTTGCAATAGATATTTGGTTTAAACTTAGTAAGAACATTATTAAAACACGTTAAGCGAGATTAAGATCTCCAAACAGGTAGCTGGCCGATTTTCTAAATTATAACAGAAGGAAAATGACTAAATATATTTTTTCGAAAATTTAAAAAAAAAACCTGTATGTCTATGTTCTCAAAAAAGGGGTTATTAAAATATTGGGTTATTGGGTTATAGATGACCCGGACGGTAGTACCTAAAGTGTACCTAAAGGGTACCTAACGCGTACCTAACGTTTAGAGCTTCATTGCATTGTTGAGCCTTATGAATATCCTCTCAGCCATGTATAGCAATTAACAATTTATACTTAAAGCTTTAGACTAATTATTATACTACAAATTGAGACATAAGGATGTAGTGTGTAAATTATACATATTTATCGAAAGAACTCAAAATGTTTGATAATTAAAAATAGCCAGTTTTTGTGATATGCAGGCATAAGCCTTATAAATTATTTTGTAGCATTGCATTGCAATAACAAACTAATGTGCAAAATTTCAAAATGATTCATGCATTGTGGGCTGAGTTATAATGGTACATTGACAGAAAAGGTGTCTGTCAATCGCCCTAACGACATATCAAAGTTTAAGAGAGCCAATTTCTGTTCATGCCAAATCTATGCCCTAGAAATTATTTTCTGGAACCACTTATCGATTTAGAACCTGTTTGCAAATTTTCATCGTTATTAGATTAGAATATAATGAGTTATAAAAGTTTTACCAGATTTTATAGTCTTCAATGAACCACAAAATTGGTAAAAGTGAAGTAACGACTTATTATTATGATTTTTTTATATTATATGCAGCCTTGGTATTAATATTAACATATACAGATATTTCAGTGAATAATTTTATTAGATTCTAAGTTGCATTGGCATTATTACAAGAATAAATGAGATAGAGTTCGAAAATTGGATAATTATAAATAGGTCCCTTAATGCTGCAANGATGAATCACAAAATTGGTAAAAGTGAATTAACGACTTATTATTATGATTTTTCTATATCATATGCAGCCTTGATATTAATATTAACATATACAAAGATTTCAGTTAATAATTTTATTAGATTTTGGATTGCATTATCATTATTACAAGAATAAATGAGATAGAGTTCGAAAATTGGATAATTATAAATAGGTCCTTTAATGCTGCAAAAATGAGATTAACTATGCTGTGTCAACTTTTTCCGTTCACACTTAGGAATGTCCCAGTCAGTGGTAAATATATATAAGCCTCTAAAGATAATATTAAAATAGTTTTCATGGCACATGATAAATATCATCCTAAGGTTATAGATGGCCCCGTCGGTAGTACCTAAAGTGTACCTAAAGTGTACCTAACGCATACCTAACGTATAGAGCTTCATTGCATTGTTGAGCCTTATGAATATTTTCTCAGTATTGTATAGCAAATATAAACTTATCCTTAAAGCTTTAGACTAATTATTATACTTCACGTTAAGACACAAGGATGTAGTGTGTAAATTATACATAATTATCTAAAGAACTCAAAATGTTTGATAAATTAGAAAAGCCAGTTTTTGTGATTTACAAGCTAAAGCCTTATAAATTATTTCGTAGCATTGCATTGCAATAACAAACTAATGTGCAAAATTTCAAATTGATTCATGCATTGTGGGCTGAGTTATAATGGTACATTGACAAAAAATGTGTCTGTCAATCGCTCTTACGACATATCAAAGTTTAAGAGAGCCATTTTCTGTTCATGCCAAATCTATGCTCTAGAAATTATTTTCTGGAATCACTTCTCGATTTGAAACCTGTTTGCAAATTATCATCGTCATTAGATTAGAATATAATAAGTTATAAAAGATTTACCAGATTTTGAAGTCTTCGATAAATCATAGTATTGGTAAAAGTGAATTAACGACTTATTATTATAATTTTTCTATATTATATGCAGCCTTGGTAATAATATTAACATATACAGAGATTTCAGTTTATAATTATATCAGATTTTAAGTTGCATTGGCATTATTACAAGAATAAATAAGATAGAGTTTAAAAATTAGATAATTATAAATAGGTCCCTTAATGCTGCGAAAATGAGATTAACTATGCTGTGTCAACTTTTTCCGTTCACACTTAGGAATGTCCCAGTCAGTGGTAAATATATATAAGGCTCTAGAGATAATATTAAAATAGTTTTCATGGCACATGATGAATATCATCCCAAGGTTATAGATGGCACCGACAGTAGTACCTAAAGTGTACCTAAAGTGTACCTAACGCATACCTAACGTATAGAGCTTCATTGCATTGTTGAGCCTTATGAATATTCTCTCAGCATTGTATAGCAATTATAAACTTATCCTTAAAGCTTTAGACTGATTATTATACTTCACGTTAAGACATAAGGATGTAGTGTGTAAATTATACATAATTAACTAAAGAACTCAAAATGTTTGATAAATTAGAAAAGCCAGTTTTTGTGATATGCAAGCTAAAGCCTTATAAATTATTTTGTAGCATTGCATTGCAATAACAAACTAATGTGCAAAATTTAATAATGATTCATGCATTGTGGGCCGAGTTATAATAGTACATTGACAAAAAATGTGTCTGTCAATCGCTTTTACGACATATCAAAGTTTAAGAGAGCCAATTTCCGTTTATGCCAAATCTATGCCCTAGAAATTACTTTCTGTAATCACTTCTCGATTTGGAACCTGTTTGCAGATTTTTATCGTCATTACCCGGCAAAAAATTTTCAGCTGAAATTGTAACTATAAATGTTAGCTGAAAAAATAGGTAAAAAATTAGCTATAAACATGTGTTTTTTTAGCTGTATTTGTATGATTTTTATAGCTGTTTTTTATAGGTAATCGTATAGCTGTTAATCACAGTGTAAATACGTGTTGACGCGTTAGCTATTTTTTTATGTGTAAATATAGCTGTTAATTACACATAACAGAACAGCTGTGAAATATAGCTAATAAAATATCTGTTACCAGATACTGCGCACGCCAACGAATACAGCTGTTGTATCAGCTATTACTATAACATGTATTTATTAAATAGAAATACAGCTGGTAAAACAGCTGTTCTTACTTGCAAAATATAGCAGGTCCGTGCAAAGTAGAGATATTTTTTCAACATAAATTTTCAAGTGTACCGATTAATTAATAATATAGCTGCTCTTACGTGCTACATCGCGTGCAGTGATAAGTACAGCTATTATCGAAAAAAAAGGGATCGAGGTCCATACAGTCCAGCGTAGGCCAACAATCAAAGGAAAATGAAAAGGTTAATAAGGAATTATAATAATGTAAGTAAACTGGAGTAATTGCACATTCGTTCTGAGTGTAGTATTGACTAATCCAGTCAATTTTAAAAATTTTATTTTTCATTTCTTCACTTAGCATTTTACACATTTTTATTTATCATTATCGAAATCATTATTCAAATCTCTATTATAACTTCCTGTTTACAATCTAATTATTAGTATCAAAAATAAATATAAGATTTTTAAATATCGCAATCATTTTCTAAAGATCTCTTTAAATAGCTTATTTTTAAACATCACAAAATTTACAACATATTTGTATGTTGTAAGCATAGAAAGCTAATCAACAAATTTTAAATTGTACTAATTTTACAAAATATTTGTACGTTAAAACCTTAGAAAGCTAATAAAAAAATTTAATATTAATGTACTTATTTTACTTCAACTATCTTAACTTTCATCTGCTACTTCTTCGTCGACTTCAGAAAAACTGTCATTAATTTGATTGGCGTTTTCATTATTTTTCTGTCTTAGTATTGAGTCTAAATAACAAATAGATTATTAGTATTCTTATTAAATGTATTAACCCCCTATAGTTTGTATAATGTACATTAAAAAAATTAAAGATATGATACCTTTAGGTTTTTTTATGCTTTGGATAACTCGGTTTATTTCTTGAGTAAAATATTTATTTATCTTGGACAAATCTTTTTTATTTTCCACCGCATTTTTATCCATTTTTTTTGTTCGACGAAGGTAATACGCCAAACTCCCTGTAAAAAAAAATTCAATTTTATTCTTAAATGAAATCAATATTGTTAAAATATTTAATTACTTTTGATGGCTTGGTGTTTCTCCGGACTCAGTTGGGTACGTTGGTTACGGCCAGTAGGCGTTCTACACACGGGATCCCCAGACACACACCACTTCGACAATTCAACCGGAGTGTAAACACTTCGAATAACGTGGGTGGTAAATTGGCTAGCAGTCGACTTTTTTATGGCATCCTTCCAATCTAACAGCGGAATACGAATATCATTTCCAAGCGAAAAGTACTTAATCTGAAACAGTTTTTTTTGGAAATATGAATAAATTCAAAAGTAAGAAAGTATAGCGCAATCACACACCTTTTCTTTATTAGCACCTCTTTCAATACTGATCTTTCCAAAACCGTTGTTTTTTTTGTTAACTGGAATGGGTTTTGAAGAGGTAGACGTGACCTGCACTTTTTCATAGAACATCTTTTTCTTACACTTTGGGTTAATTATTGAATAATATTCAGTACTTTCTGATTTTGTCGGTGTTAGCACAATTTTGTCAGTCTTAAAAATAACAGTGATAATCGAACAAATGATGGTCATACATACTTTTTATGAGGTTGCAGTATAATTAATTACCTGAAGTTCAGCAGCACTTTGAAATTTCTTTGGCGTTGATGTAATGATTGTACCACGTGCAGCCTTAAGCAGGAAAAATAATTAGAAAAAAAATTCACCTACATTTTTTAACTGTCATAAGTGTATTATTATTACCTTAAATGCAGTATTACTGTCGCTTTCATTTTTATTTGAAACTATTAAAAGACCTGTTAAAACATGAGAGTATAAGTGGACCTAAATTTGTGAATAAGTAAAAAGTGAGCAAATCTGTAAGTTAGTCAGTACAATAAAAGTAAAACATCCACAAAATTTTTTTCTAACTATAGTCATAAAGTGTAATTATATCAAAGTGAAAAATATGTATACTTCATATTTACTACTCCAGTGTGTATCTACTGCTTAACTGTAGTATTGACTGCTTTTCATAATTCGTAAGAAACACATAGTTATTTTAAAATAATTTTAAGTACCTGAATCATTTCCATACAAGTCGATGTTATTGTAGTTAATATTCCTCTCTTTTTTAAGAGAAGCATTTTCTTGCCTCACCTCCTGTAACTCGATCATTAACCTTTCCAGCAGTTTATCGCTTGCTTTCTGCCTTTCGTCTTGTTCAAGAATTTTATTTTGTGCCACACGACCTGCTTCCTCGCTGTCTAGTGTATCTTCTTCATCACTTTCTTCTGGTCTGTTTTTTTTGTCAAGCTTTGTAGATTCTAAAAGAATAGAATTTTTTGCTGCAGACATATCAATCTCATGAGTAGAAGGTTGAATGGATGGCACTATGAGATTGTCATTCTGAATAAAAGCATTAAACTTCTCATGTAAAATGTCCTTTTGTATGTTTTTCATTACAGTTTTATATTTGGAATCCTGAAAAAATAAAATGATCATTGTTTAGTGTTAAAAAACAATCATAGCTTAGTGTTGAAAATTTATGTTATTTGATAAACTTACCTGTTTGTGTTGAACTTGACTTATCGTCTTTTTTTTCGGCGGGACATGTGTCATTATGTCATCTTCATAATTTTCATGTCTCTTCCTACACTTTTCTTTATTTCCATTAAGTACGTCGACTTCGACACTCTCGATGTTGTTTTCATCAGCATTAGTATGTACATCCTGCATATCTTTTGGATGTGCGGGATTTGGACCAAGTATTTTTAATTCATTCTGGTACTCTTGAATTACAGATAAATCCAGACGGGCAAAGTTTCCTCTCTTCGTGGACCATTTGAGAATTTCGTTTGGGGAACCTACAATGTACGAAACACATTGGTTACAACATGTTAAAAAATGTGTATGCCAGGTCTACAAGTAAAATTTAATACTTACTTGAGAGACCTCCGATTTGCACAGCAACGTTTTTCATTCGTGGATTCCTGTTCTCTACATCATCAGTATCATCGTCATCTGATTGATCTGATACTTCAATAACAGCAGTGTACGCTTTCTGAGCCTCAAAATCCGTATCTGTGTTTGGTGGTTGGGTTTGAAATTGGATGATATTTTCTACTTCAATAATCGAGCATTTACCACCTTTCAATGCTTTTATTCAAACATGAGTTGGTTTGATTTCCTTCATGTCAAACGATCTGTTGATTAATATATACAAAACTTATGGTTGACTACATAGACATTATATTAATATACGATACTTATGGTTGAATACATAGATATTTAAGGTTCTGTGTATTATAATTTTTTTCTTTATTGTAACGTTTAATAAGGAAAACCTACCAAAAAGTATAGAAAAAAATTGAACACATTTTGAATTTAAACATTATCATGGATAAAATGCAAACAAAATATGTGAAGATTCAAGGTATAATTGCAAATTTTTTTGTCTACAAGTATTTGTGTACGTACGTATGTACGCTCAGATTCAGACAGACCAGGCAAAGAATCCTGCAAAATAAGTCACTGAATAATGAAATATACCTGCGATGATAACCACGAATTTATACACACGTGGAAGCTTGAATCCTCATCCAAGTGTATCTACGTACGAAGTTAAACTGTTGTACACCTTCCTCGAATAACGAGTTACAGTTAAAAGCGCAAAGGAGCTGTTAAAAAAGATCACAAGTGATGGTAGTTCACGCGGTGCAATTCCCCGAACTATTTACTGTTTCGTTCGAAAAGGCAAGTCTTGATGCTGATACTTAGGCTGTACTACAGTATACATATATACTTATGATTCGTAATAAAAACCAAAAAACATAATACTTACAAGCATGAGTCATAACGTACATCGTGAAAATTTGCCGCCTTTTTACATCCTTAGGTCGCGGTTACATGGGGCGGAAATTGCCAGCGGAACGTCATTTCGGTTCGGTCCGGTTCTCTTTGCAAAGTATACCTGCATATGGTGTAATCCGCAATCGCTGCCAGCCAGTTACATATGTAAGACGTGACAACGTTGCGTGGTTGGGAGCGCTACTGTCGAGTTACTGGTGATGTGATCCGCAATCCTGCCAGCAGTAAAGCAGACGATGTCGGTCTACTTGCTCTTTTACGTGACATTTTCTGATCGTAAACAAAGCAAAGCAGACGACAGAACGTTGCGGAAAATGTCACGAAAAAGAGCAAGTATAGACCGACGTCGTCTGCTTTACTGCTGGCAGGATTGCGGATCACATCACCAGTAACTCGACAGTAGCGCTCCCAACCACGCAACGTTGTCACGTCTTACATATGTAACTGGCTGGCGGCGATTGCGGATTACACCTATTCACAGAACCGGTCCTGTTTCGTTCGCTCTATATAGGTGTACTTTGCTAAGAGAACCGGACCGAACCAAAAGGAGCTTGAACGAACCTTATGTTATCCCGTTCTCCCACCCATTTAAAATGTAAAGAACTAAAAGGACTACTAATATCTGTTTCAAAATCTCTGCACAGCCCGATGTTAGCGCAGGACATATAATATTTTTTAAATGAGTAAGCATTCGCAGACTCATACATTAAAGTGAATTTCGACAATTCAAGTTGAAAATAAAACAAACTACAATACTACAATTCTAACCTACAATACGGTTTTGCTGAATGAATTATGGATCAAGATTTTAATACGAGTAGTGATTCGGAGATGCAGGTAATTCGATTACTTCTTACTGAAATTGAGGTATTAAAAGATATATTTAGAAAAGAATTTATGCATTAAAAATGTTGATATTTTGTATTTACTACTTCAATATTAATATATTGTGTAACTGTTGTATGTACAATACTCTACTACTTTTATTCTAATGTCCTTTATAAGCTAACAATTTGCATGAGATAAGACAATATAGTAATGCACATATTACGTCTTTGTTATGGCAGGTATTGCATGTAAGTGAATGGTCCATTGGAAGTGTTACAGCGGATTTGCGTTCGACTTCTACAAATTATGACAGTAATTCATCCTTTACGTCAACTCCTGCAACTCCTGGTGATGTGACCGCCGACATACAGTGTGACTTTTTGGAAGGTGACGTTCATGATTACTCAATCGACAGTCAGTATAACAGTCATGAAAGCATCTTCATTCCAAGTGAATTGTCAATCAGCAGGCAGCATAACAGTCATGAAAGCACCTTTATTCAAAGTGAAAATTCAATCAGCAGGCAATATAACAGTCATGAAAGCACCTTCATTCCAAGTGAAATTTCAATCAGTAGGCAGCTTCATGGTAAGTTTTTTTTTTTAAAACAATACTCGCAATTGCCATTTACCATTATAATGCTTATTAATATAAAATTATAACACAAAGTTCACCTATACGTAGATTTTGTGTCGTGACAGCAACGAAATGATGAAACGGCTCAGTCAAAAATTTATAGCTATAATTACACCTATAAATTATAGCTTTGTTACAGCTATAATTACCTATGAAACAGCTATAAATATAGCTGTAAATTGTAGCTGTAAATTTTTCTCCAATTTACAAAAAAATTGGTTTGAAATCGCTCGTGACAGTCAGTGCCACCAGTACTTCTAACTTCATACATAGTGGCCAAACTCTGAACTGCGGAGAGGTGGCTATATGTGGTATTTTTCAATCCGCACAGTGATTGTTCATCGTATCAACAGCATACATTAATATAAAAATTGCATTAAACCATATGAAAGTAATTGTTGATTATAAATTTGATTTCACACTTTCAACGTTTACATTTATAAAACTTATAACCTTAACAAAATTTAAATTATTGTAATTTGCTTTTCAGATATTACTCAAAGTTTCAGTGGAGAATCTTTTGCACCAAGCGGACATGATAACAGAATGAACGATGATGTAAGTTTGGATAAATTATTACCAATTTTTTAATCGGAAATATTGTTTGAAAGAAAAAGGTAATCCTTATAAAAAGTCGTTGAATTTTTTTTTTACTTGTTAACAAAGAGTTTACCAATAAAATTATGCAGTAGTAGGTACATTCCCAAGCAAAAATAATTGTCGTGAATACGTAATGATAACTAATAATAAAAAATAATAAACTCCAAATTTGAGATGCATGATAAATTTTAAAAATAGTTATTCTTAGTTATTATTACTTATTATTTTTTAAAAAGGATAAAAAAACTAAAAATAATTTTCAAACGTTTTATCTAACTGGTTTGAATACTTATTATTGATCATTAATAGACAACGAAGTATGAAAATTATTGAAACTTGTCATTTTCCTAAGTTGCAACTAATTAAAAAAAAAATAATTACCGTTATTTTTATACGAAACGTAACCATGATTGGCAAAAAANATGATAAATGTTATTATAGTCTTTAATCTGAACTTTTTTGTTTGTTATTTGTTTTTATCAGTTTTTGTTCGTTATTTTTTTTTAATCAATAATTATTAAAAAATAAATAAATGTGATTATTGTTTATATTACAGACATTACTGCACTAGGAGACATTGGAAGATGTTATATACAATGAAATACGTGAGGAAGATTATTATGATCCTGATGTTCAATTCGGTGACGAGACAGCAAACGTTCATCATGAAGGTTTTGCAAATTTATTTCAGTTGTTGGAAAAGCCCGAATTCAATGAAGTTATCAAAGAAAAGGTAACAATTAAGCCAATTGAAGTGATCCTTATGATATTGACTTTTGTAAACAGATTCAACCTGCCCGTTGACGCAACAGTTGCGTTATGTACAATGATAAATCGGTTTTTTAGGACACGTGTTATTCCAGACAGTCGTTACTTAATCGATAAATACTTCTATCCTACGGAAACTATCCAATATCATGCGGTTTGCCCGGTATGTCAATTATATGTTAATACATTTTCTCGCGACCAACGTTTTATTCTTTGTGAATACTGCGAGACAAGAATAAATCTCAAAAGTCCGACGTTTACAAATTTTTACGTGGTATTAGATGTAAAAAAAGAAATACAAAATGTAATAGAGAGTAATTCTGAATATTATTCTGCAATTATTCGTAACGCACAACAAAATAATAGTATCTTACGTGACGTGTATGATGGTGCATGCTATCAAAATTTTGTTCGATTACTCTCAAGTAACGACAAACAAAATTATGCTACCGTAACTTTTAACAGTGATGGGTCACCAGTTTTTAAAAGTGCTAAATATTCCGTGTGGCCCATTCAAATCATAGTAAATGAAATTCCAATCAATAAAAGAAAAAATCCAATTGTTGTTGCGTTATGGTTTGGTCGGGATAAACCCAACATGACTATTTTTCTAAAATCTTTTGTTGAAAAAGTGAACTCTTATTCTACTGAAGGAATATTGTGCACAATAAATGACGAAAAAAAAAAAATTAAAATATTTCCTTTATGTTGTTGCGTCGATTCAGTAGCCAGAGCTCCGATGCAAGGTATCACCCAGTACAACGGATTTTATGGTTGTAACTGGTGTTTGCATCGTGGAGAGTCTGTTGAAAGCGGTCGAGGTCACGCATTGAAATACACAATTCCAGAAGTTAACGACGAATTACAATTGCGAACAGAAGAAAACACGTTAACGTTTGCACGAGAAGCTGTAGAAAATGAATGTACCGTTTATGGCGTAAAATTTGCATCTCCGCTTTTACTTTTAAAATATTTTAACATAATAGATGGATTTGTACCTGATGCTATGCATTTACTCGCACTAGGAATAGCAAAGCAATTTTTCGAATATTGGTTTAACAGCAGTGGATACCTGTATTCATTGTCAAAAAATTAAATTGATCAATTGTCAAAAACATTTTCATCATTCAAAGTTCCGATTATTTCAGCACGAATGTCCAGATTAATCAAAGATAAAAACCCTTGGAAGGCTCATGAATGGGATAATTGGGTGCTCTACTTTAGCTTGCCATTATTAAAGGATGAAGCGCTTCAAAGACCTTCCTTTGCACCTTACGTTAAGCATTGGAGCTTACTTGTAGAAGATTTTGCAATTTTAATGAGAGATCAAATACATGTAGATGATCTAAAACGTGCAAACCTTTTACTAAGAAAATTTGTAGCAACTACAGAAACATTATACTCAAAAATTGCTATGTCTTACAATTTGCACCAGTTGAATCACCTTGTTCAAAGCGTTAGTAATTGGGGCCCACTGTGGGCTCACCACGGTTACCCTTTTGAATCCGGAAACGGTGAAATAGTCCGAGCAATTCATTCGGCAAGAGGCGTGATTCACCAGATTTGTAGAAACATTTGTATGAAAAACAGTGTAATTATTTTAAATGATTACGTTCGCATAAAAAATGCCTTATCACCAGCGTTAACATACTGTTATGAACTATCAATGAAAAATACTTTTCAATCCACCAAAATAGGGAATCATAGATATTTCGGTGTTCCTTGTATACCTAAATCACTTACGATACAAGAAAATAGATTATCAGAAGAAACTCAAGCTTATCATAGGATGGTTTTTAACAATTGTTTGTACCAAACAAATAGAAAATCTTGTCTTCGAACCAACAATACGTTTGTTTTCTTTAAAAATGACCATTTCGGTCAATTAATAGAATTTTTAGTGGATCCAGTTGAAAAAAAAGAAACTGTCACATACAATAAAATTACTGTGGATAATTAATATTTATATATGTGTTCATATATTAAAAAAGTTATTTGTATCGAAAACAGTGTGAGTGTTGCGGAAACCAACTTTATTGATAAAATTTGTGTATTTATGAAAACAAGCGAACATACATTTATTGCTGCATTACCTTCCTTAATTACATATTCATAATAAGATTGTGGTTAGAAGTTAAACAGTTTATATTTTAATTTCTTAACTTACACTATTTGTTAATAAAAAAATGTGTGTAAGCTTCAAAAATTTTAAAATAAAGAAATAAAAAATAAAATTTTTAAAATCGACTGGATTAGTTAATGCTACACCCAGAACGAATGTGCAATTACTCCAGTTTACTTACATTATTATAATTCCTTATTAACCTTTTCATTTTCCTTTGATTGTTGGCCTACGCTGGACTGTATGGACCTCGATCCCTTTTTTTTTCGAAAATAGCTGTACTTATCACTGCACGCGATGTAGCACGTAAGAGCAGCTATATTATTAATTAATCGGTACACTTGAAAATTTATGTTGAAAAAATATCTCTACTTTGCACGGACCTGCTATATTTTGCAAGTAAGAACAGCTGTTTTACCAGCTGTATTTCTATTTAATAAATACATGTTATAGTAATAGCTGATACAACAGCTGTATTCGTTGGCGTGCGCAGTATCTGGTAACAGATATTTTATTAGCTATATTTCACAGCTGTTCTGTTATGTGTAATTAACAGCTATATTTACACATAAAAAAATAGCTAACGCGTCAACACGTATTTACACTGTGATTAACAGCTATACGATTACCTACAAAAAACAGCTATAAAAATCATACAAATACAGCTAAAAAAACACATGTTTATAGCTAATTTTTTACCTATTTTTTCAGCTAACATTTATAGTTATAATTTCAGCTGAAAATTTTTTGCCGGGTAGATAAGAATATAATGAGTTATAGAAGTTTTACCAGATTTTAAAGTCTTTGATGAATCAAAAAATTGGTAAAAGTGAATTAACGACTTATTATTATGATTTTTTTATATTATATGCAGCCTTGGTAATAATATTAACATATACAGAGATTTCAGTTTATAATTATATCAGATTTTAAGTTGCATTGGTATTATTACAAGAATAAATAAGATAGAGTTTAAAAATTAGATAATTATAAATAGGTCCCTTAATGCTGCGAAAATGAGATTAACTATGCTGTGTCAACTTTTTCCGTTCACACTTAGGAATGTCCCAGTCAGTGGTAAATATATATAAGGCTCTAGAGATAATATTAAAATAGTTTTCATGGCACATGATAAATATCATCCCAAGGTTATAGATGGCACCGACAGTAGTACCTAAAGTGTACCTAAAGTGTACCTAACGCATACCTAACGTATAGAGCTTCATTGCATTGTTGAGCCTTATGAATATTCTCTCAGCATTGTATAGCAATTATAAACTTATCCTTAAAGCTTTAGACTGATTATTATACTTCACGTTAAGACATAAGGATGTAGTGTGTAAATTATACATAATTAACTAAAGAACTCAAAATGTTTGATAAATTAGAAAAGCCAGTTTTTGTGATATGCAAGCTTAAGCCTTATAAATTATTTTGTAGCATTGCATTGCAATAACAAACTAATGTGCAAAATTTCAAAATGATTCATGCATTGTGGGCTAAGTTATAATGGTACATTGACAAAAAATGTGTCTGTCAATCGCTCTTACGACATATCAAAGTTTAAGAGAGCCAATTTCTGTTTATGCCAAATCTATGCCCTAAAAATTATTTTCTGGAATCACTTATCGATTTGGAACTTGTTTGCAAATTTTCATCGTCATTAGATTAGAATATAATGAGTTATAAAAGTTTTACTAGATTTTGAAGTCTTCGATGAACCACAAAATTGGTAAAAGTGAAGTAACGACTTATTATTATGATTTTTTTATATTATATGCAGCCTTGGTATTAATATTAACATATACAGATATTTCAGTGAATAATTTTATTAGATTCTAAGTTGCATTGGCATTATTACAAGAATAAATGAGATAGAGTTCGAAAATTGGATAATTATAAATAGGTCCCTTAATGCTGCAAAATTGAGATTAACTATGCTGTGTCAACTTTTTCCGTTCACACTTAGGAATGTCTCAGTCAGTGGTAAATATGTATAAGGCTCTAAAGATAATAATAAAATAGTCTTTATGGCACATGATAAATATCATCCCAAGGTTATAGATGGCCCCGACGGTAGTACCCAAAGTGTACCTAAAGTGTACCTAACGCGTACCTAACGTATAGAGCTTCATTGCATTGTTGAGCCTTATGAATATTCTCTCAACATTGTATAGCAATTATAAACTTATCCTTAAAGCTTTAAACTAATTATTATACTTTACATTGAGATATAAGGATGAAGTGTGTAAATTATACATATTTATCGAAAGAACTTAAAATGTTTGATAAATTAAAAAAGCCAGTTTTTGTGATATGCAAGCTCAAACCTTATAAATTATTCTGTAGCATTGCATCGCAATAACAAGCCAATGTGCAAAATTTCAAAATGATTTATGCATTGTGGGCTGAGTTATAATGGTACATTGACAAAAAATGTGTCTTTCGATCGCTCTTACGACATATTAAAGTTTAAGAGAGCCAATTTTCGTTCATGCCAAATCTATGCCCTAGAAATTATTTTCTGGAATCACTTATCGATTTAGAACCTGTTTGCAAATTGTCATCGTCATTAGATTAGAATATAATGAGGTATAAAAGTTTTACCAGATTTTAAAGTCGTCGATGAATCACAAAATTGCTAAAAGTGAATTAACGACTTATTATTATGATTATAATGATTTTTATTATAATTATTTTTATCATCATTATAACTTTAAGTGTACCTTGGTGGAAACAAATTTAAAATTTTCGTTTTTTTCACTTCTAGCATAAATAAAAAAAAAAATTTATTTGGCGTAAATTAT
>NW_019379942.1:84194-111075 GCF_000648655.2 Copidosoma floridanum
TACTTCACGTATAGCTTTTCTAAATGCCATTATCCTTTTCGAGGGAGCAAAGTCGTACGTTGTGCTCATGGACACACATTGTGCTTACTGATCACGTTGCACCCTAGGGAAAAAAGTACTAAGTCCTGGGGGCTCATTCCAGCGTATAGTTAGAAGAAAAAAGTTTTTTAATTAAGATTACAAGGTTACAAAAATAAACAAATAAGTTTTGTCAATTTTATTCTTTATCAAGAACCAACCAAATTATATTTACCTTAATAGTTTAGACTGTTTATAATTAGTTTTTTTTAATTTAATGTTATTATTGTTTTAAGCCACGTTGTATTTGAAAGTGAGTATGTTAACCAAACGCAAAAAAAAAGTTTTTAAGTTAAGAAAACTTATTAAGAAAACACATTAATCTTGAAAAATACAGTAATAATTCTCACTCCCTCCCCTCTCAAATAGTGAATTTTTAATGCTTTTCAAATAATTAAATTGAAGTACAAATTTTAGTATATTTTTTGTCCAAATATCCAGAAGGCCTGGGGCTTACGAAATACCGTAGGGAAGCCCTGGTTAAATCGTAATTGTGAAGCAAAAGTTATTTTTTCTCTTTTAGACAATTTTTCTAACCCTTGGACTTTTACTACGCCTGAGTAGGAAAAATGTAGGTTGCATCTGGTGTGCATCTGACTAAAATTACTATTTTCTTACCATACACGCAAACTCCTTGCGCCCTCGTAAAGGAAACAAAGTTTGTGCTTTGGCCACAAATATACAAAAATTTCGACTTTTGAGAGATATTTTCACTGTATAGACATCTTACCAAAACTACTGTTTTCATTTTTTATATTAATTTGGTTAAACTACGCCTATAACATGTGAGGCACAAAATATTAATTTCCCCACTGAATACCTATTCACTATGCGCCTATGTCAGGTGGCACCATCGAGTGAGATAAATTGTCCCTAGCAAAGATTGCCAGAATGCACGGAGCCTGAAGAGGAACGCTTTAAAAAAAAAAAGAAATGTGTGCAAAAAGAGTTAAAAATAATTAATAATTTACGAATAAAATTATTGTGCAACCATCTTTTAAAAAGCTAGGAGAGGGCATTCTAGCACCAACTAAGGGAAACAAAAATTATTTGCACGTTGTATGTACGGAATAGTTCTGTTTATGCATACATTTAAATTTTACATGATTTCTGAAGACTTAAATGAAAAAAATTAAAAATTGCGAATAATTTTTTAAGATTAAAAAATTTAAGACTTTGTACTTGTTAAGTCATCATGAACTGTTAATTACAATCTAGAAATCCTAGCAATTAAAGATCAAATATTGTAAGATTCCTTGACTATACTAACATTCTTTTAAAATTTACAGATGTGCAATTCAGTTTCGAAAATAGCAAAAATATCGCTGTATCTGACAGCATTCATAATTATTTCCATGTACTCAGGCTGTTTCACAAGCTTCGTGACGGTTGTAATACCATACGTGCCATTTAGAAATGTGCAGGAATTTCTGGAAGATGGTACATATAAACTGATCGTTCCAAAAGGCTCTCAGAATTTGAAAATTTTTTCGGTAATTTTAGAGAGTTGAAACCTAATGTTGATGATTATCGTTATATTTATAAACTCATTTTATGACAATTTATTAGAGCTCCAAGAACAATATAAACGAAAAATTAAGCTTATTGTTGAAGGATGTGGATAGTTTGCCTACAAACATGGACGAAATCTTGGATCAGGTAATTTTAAATACTTAATTTGTGTAATCATTAATTTTTGAAAATATTTAATGATGCATTATCTTTCGCAATGGTGCTCAAATATATTTTCCAATACTTTTTTCATAACATTTTATAATTTTTCTTGAAATAGTGGTAAAATTATTTCTCAAAGAATAGAGTTCTTANACAAAATAATTCATAAGGCTTAAGCTTGCATATCACAAAAACTGGCTTTTTTAATTTATCAAACATTTTGAGTTCTTTCGATAAATATGTATAATTTACACACTACATAATAATGTCTTAATGTGTATTATAATAATTAGTCTAAAGCTTCAAGAATAAGTTTATAATTGCTATACAATGCTAAGAGGATATTTATAAGGCTCAACAATGCAATGAAGCTCTATACGTTAGGTGCGCGTTAGGTACACTTTAGTTACACTTTAGGTACTACCGTCAGGGCCGTCTATAACCTTGGGATGATATTTATTATGTGCCATAAAAACTTTTTTAATATTATCTTTAGAGCCTTAAATATATTTACCACTGCTTGGGACATTTCTAAGTATGAACGGAAAAAGTTGACACAGCATGGTTAATCTCATTTTTGCAGCTTTAAGGGACCTATTTATAATTATCCCATTTTCAAACTCTATCTCATTTATCTTTGTAATANAAATTATAACAAATTATTTTTTAGCGTATGAATCATTCAAAGTTTCTTTATTTTTAGATATGCAATGAGAAGGTTGCTTATTATGGAATTGACGTAGTTCCAAATCCAGTAATTTTACAGTCACGTTGCAAAGTCTTAGCAATTCCTTTAGGTAATATTAGAAAAAGAGGTATTGCTTTAAAAAAAGAAGATCCACTTGTTAGATTTTTAAATTATCAGTAAGTATTTGTGAGTGGAAAACTATTTTCGAAGAATTTCAACTTCTTTTTTTTCAGTCTGCAGAAAAACAGAGAGAATGGAATAATATCTCGAAAAAAAAACGCTCTTTATCCAAGAAATCTCGTTGTAAAAGAAGTTTCATTCACATCATTTGGTATTACTGAGCTTGCCCCGCTATTTACATTTTTAGTAAGTGGATTTGTCCTCAGCTTAATCATATTGTTATATGAGAAATATCACAGACGGATAGTACTGTATTTAGTAAAAAAACCATGCAGAAAAATCAAGAAACTTAGGAAACCAAAAAAAACCAACCGTTTGTACAATGACGGGAAGCCATTTTCAGTTTACTCTCAGTACAGGGAACCGCAGCCACGTCCTTTGTGGCCTTATACCCCATAAAACGGTTGTATCGGCAGCAAATCACAATGATGAATTTTAAGATCACAAGATTTTAATGAGAGAATTCTCGCCCAAAACAATTGGAAAAACTATTATTTGAACGTAAATAAATGAAAATCAACAAAAAAAATTATCACAAGTCTATGTAAGTAGTTTTCAGACCATGATTGCAAGTCTTAAAAATCTTGTTTTTTAAGCAATTGGGAGAGAATTTAACAGTGTTTTCTAATTTACTGTTTGCAATTGATCCATAATGAGTCGTCTGTGTAAACCTATGTTCAAGCAAAAATCTTTCAGATTTAATTTCTGGGAAAACATAAAGTTGCACCACCTAAAATTCTATTACTTTTTTGTAAAAATCAAAAAGTTTTTTTTTTAATTTCAAAAGATATGAAACATCACAATAACATTTTTAAAATTTATTTTCGAAACGTACGGAATTGCCAACATAAGCTTTTAAAGGGGAAACCTTTTATTAACATATCAAATATAATTAAACTGATTAGACAATTGCGAGCAAAAAATCAATAATATGATAACAGATGTAAGCTAAGAACTAAAAATTCATACTGCTAATGAACGCTAACGAAGTGTAATGAAATTTTGTTCGTTGGTCAGATCATAATAATACTTACTTATATGAGTGTTTAAAGCAAAATTTTTTTTTTTTACTAGAGATTATGACGTTAAGTATAAAATTTCTCTAGCTACTCTCTCTTTACTGTCCCGTCTTCGCCCTTCCTCTTCTATAGCTTCTCTTCTTTCTTTTTAAGGATAAANGACAGCAAAACAAAGGAAAATTTTATAGGACATTTTTCTGCAAAGTTTACTATATAACGGGTATTTTTACAGTAGACTCTCAAGTTACAAGTTTCTGAATTGAGTGTTGGACAACAAAATTCATTTTAATATTATTGGACAGTAAATAGAAGACTGTAAAAAGTGGATCAATTATTTTATATTATAAAAAGATTGAATTGTGTTTTAAACTTTAAGCTGATATGATTAAAACTATAAGATAAATAAAATTGTTTTAGCTTATTATTTGTAAATAATATAAATTATATAATAAAACGTCATTATTTATTTTTTTTCTTGCCTAATTTTTTTTTATTGCCTGTAACAATGAATCATTCAATATTTTTAATTTTTGTTACAATCTGGTACATCGACAACTGACTCGATTTTTACAGGAATCCGGATACATAGAACTTCGTCAGAGCAAAGTCTTGCCTCAATGCTATCCACATCGCACTCATCTGGGATGTTATATTTTATAATGAGTTGTGGGAAAGCATTTACAGAGTCGTCGTCTTGTTCATTTTTTTTAATGCCCGTTACTGAAATGGATTCATCCGTGATCTAAAATTCAACATATTTTTTTTATTAACACTTGGAAATTTTTACTTTCGAGCATCAGGAAACGTAGAATCGTATACGCACTACGTTTGAAGATTAAGAAGTGCCCTAGATTTCATATTTACTATTTATTTATATAAAGCCTGAAGCATTTTTAACTCACTCGCAAAGTGCGTAACGTTCTATGACTGTATGTTCTTAAAATTGTAAATATTACGGCTTAAGTTTTTTACAATTTTAAGAGAATATTTATTACAAATTCCCAATGTTTTGATGTGTAACGTTTTATCAGTTAGTCAATAAGAAGGATTTAAAAAATTGGCAGTCAAAGGGTAGGCTTGCGATCACCTTGCGATCACCTCAAGTATCGGAGTGTAGCTAAAGACGCTATTCGCGGGAACGCATAGATAATAGAAGCAGTGGAAAGAAAAACGCAGATTCACACGCACATATGTACAACTATTTTTTGTATATTACTACACAATGGTCCTCTACTTAAGATAGGCACTCAACACTTTGAAAAAAGATTAGGAAAGGAATGATGAGTGGCCTTCGGTTACTGAAAGGGGGATAAGGGGAAAATAAGCAATTGTGTTCGAGAAAGCCACCTTAGTAAGTATGACTATACCTTAAAATCGTGCGAGGCAAGCTGCTCATAACCTGATCGTTGGCGGCCAATTTTTTATACTCTTTCATTTATGGAAATACTTACTCAATCAAGAGATATTGCCATATCGAAAAGTGTTCGATCATTATCGCAGGATTTTATATAATTTAAAATTAAGATAAAAAAAAAACGAGAAAAAGATATAATTAAAGAACCTAATACTTACGACAACGTTGACTAAATCCATGATAAATTCCGTGCAATCAATTTTTTTTACGTCCTACAAATAGACCACTTTGATAAATTTTCAAAAAATAGAACAGTAATAGTCATACACCCCAAGGGACAATAGTACGGTATTACATCTAGTCATGTGAACATCCCGAATTCGATACCGCACTTTCATCCCGTGTAGCGTATTGAATTTTTTACCTCCCTTCAACAAAATTTTCAAGGTAGTAAGCGTATCAACCTTCAAAGTGAAACTCGCATCATATGCCTTCTACAAAAGTATTTTGGCTAAGTCTGCGTATAAATTGTATTTCGAGCAGTAGGCACAGGTAGCAAATATGCAATAGTAACAAAACACTTTTGTATGAGCAGAGAACGCGAGTTTTTACCTTAAAGGACTGTTGCGCTTTTATTCCTGAAAACAGGGACGAAACGTCGTCTTTTGGCGGAGGGTATAATGAATTAATATGTAAGTATCATAGCTCATGGCCTTACTTTGGCATTAATTTTTGATGACGAATCAGCGCTTAATTCAACGTCCAACTTTTTTGAGACGTTGCTGGAAGACGTGATCATATAACCCATGTTCGTTTCATAGCGATTGTGCGTAGATAACATATCCAGATGAGCCGTAGTTGTAGTATCTTCACATACTGGTCTAATTTCATTAGTAATCGGATGTATGAAAAAACTCATTTTTATAAAACTACTAGAATATAACAGCGTAGGTGTTAGTCTGAAAACGTCTGAAGAGTCACTAAAGAAAAACAAAGTAGATTCTAGTGTTACAACGTTCCGCGTGCGTGACATCACTGTCGTATTAAGGAAGTTACGTCCATCGGAGTAGAGACCACGAACAAAGAATGACGAATAGGTGCGACCAATTAATACTATTCAATGTACATATGCTATTTTTCTGAGATGAGTTAATTTAACAACTAGTTTAATTTGTCTTTCGATTTAAAAACTTGATTTATCTGAAGATAAGAGCACGCTTTTTTCCGTATATCATAGCCATAAATGATTTCTGAAATTAATAACAACGCAAAAAATTGCCATCATCGAGAAGAAGTATAGTGGTGCTAGCTTAATCAAAACTTACATCAATTTTAGTGATATGATCGATTGAACCTGTAGGACAATTGCAGCACCTTTAAATATTGCAGACTTACTGTTTTTACAAATTTTTTTTATCATTGATTAATGTTTTTTACCCAACAATTTTTTTTTAATAACTTTTAATAATTGTTAATGAACCTCAGGATCTGTTATTGCTATATCATATTTCCCTACGATTTTCCTTTTTTCATGTCTGAAGATTATTTTAACAACATTTTTTTTCTAAATTTTGCGATGATTTCATTAGTGTTAAGGAAGTTTGACATTTTTTCATTTTGTTGGTTTCACTGCATGTATGAATAGTGCCGAAGTAGCCGGTAAAAAACGTTAAAAACGATTGAGTCGTACTTTCGTCTGACCCTGGGTCGTCGCGAATATTTTTCAGCGTGATCGGTTGGCTAGCGTCGAGGTGACAGCATTTATTAAGTTAAATTATCAAGGTCGTTGAGTTAATAACCTGAGAAAAAACAATCAAGTATTACCTGTTGTAAGTAGTATTCGGGTTCCATATAATACTAACAAGTTGCTTTGGTTATATACATTTATCCTTCAATACGACAATCCACAGGTACTTTATTCTTACTTTTTTTTGTGTATAGCTCAAGGTGAACCCTGCTAAAAGCCGTCTTGACACTTTCTTTCCCCTATTAAATGAGAACAAGAGCCTAAGTCTTGCGCCCAATTGTAGCAAGCATGTGAATCAAAATTTCAACCTGACGGTCCTTGTTTTGCTTTTTTGCAAGGGGCATACCCAACAAGACATCAGCGTACTCCTTGGACTCTAACAAGTTATCATTGATCCGTAACACCTCAGCAATTCTACTCATTAACTTGCGTATAAACGGCTGTCTTCAGTTAAACTTTCTATGGGAGGCTATTTGAATGTCAAAATGACGTTTCTTAATAAAGTCGCTGCAGGCTTTTTTGTCGCTAGTGAGTTGCTTTAAAAGTTGCCAGTGTTTCCCTCACGAATAATGCATGCCATAAATAGCGACGAGGTCACCGGTCAAAGAAGATGGAAAAAAATCGATTCGTATTTTAGTCCAACAACGAGCTTAAGCAAATAATTTTGAGCGTGTTAAGTTGGCCAGCAATGGGGTGGTAGCACGCCGTATGTAAAAATTTTCCGACGGTAACACCCTGTTCTAATGAGAATAGCGCCATAAACTCGACGCGGTAATGAACAACGGTCCAAATTTAACGACGTCGGGTCGAGTAAGCGCACAAACGTTGACAACGCAGAACACATCAATGCAGCCGTTGTTTGTTTTTTTCCCACGATTAAACCACCACCACAAAGAGACACCGTGCGTGAAGGAGCTTGTCAAAGCAAAGTGTCACCGTCGTCATCTTTAGGATGTTTGCGCAAAGCATAAGCTCGGAACCATGAGGAGCTAGTGGGTTATTGGTAAACTGGGCTATTGGGGTTAACAGGCTATTGAGTTATTAATGAATCACTAGCCTAAGTCGCAAGCTTGATCCGTGCTCTCAAGTTTTCTTACGTTTGTTGAAGCGAATTGTTCAAACAAAATTCCCCCTCTCCCCCCCCACTTAACGGTTTTATGCTGGCTATCATCGTAAGACTCACTCGCGAAGGTGTTTAGCCCAGCTGTTTTTGCGAATTTCGCTGAAACTACTGCTATTTCGAAGATTTGCGCTTTCTCTATAGAAAGCGCCCTGATTTAGTCCAGTCAGACCAACTTAGAACCTGCAAAGGCCCTTTAGGAACTCATAATCCGGAAAAATATAAAGTTTTCCGTGTGTTTTGCCTGGCTGCTTTGATAAATCTCGCATCGATCGTAGTCATATAAAATGTACTGTTCTAAATTGCTAACAGTAAGTTTAACATTTGCTATGTTGCTCTGGACGGCCTTGCCCACTGACTTATCCAATTTTTATTAGTTTTTGTGAAGATGCAAAGGCCTTATATAATAAAAAANTTTTTCTAACAGTTTTAACGGCCATATTGAAAAAAAAAAAATTTCTTTAATTTCGATGATCCCAAATTGAGGCTTATTTCGCTCTAACTCCATTATTTATGGAGATACGGCCGTTTTAAGTTTTGGCCATTTTGAAAAACCGAAATTCCAGTTTTAGAGTGTTTTTACGGGCTTAGGTCCATTCGCTATGATGATCAAGACTACCTGGTATTTTGTTTTGTACAATTTTATTATTCTAAAGTAATTTTACCAACCTTATTAAGAAAAAATGAGAAAAAAAAAATTTTTTAATTCCGATGATCCCAAATTAAGGCTTATTTTGCTCTATTTCTATTATTTACGAAGATACGGCTGTTTCAAGTTTTGGCCATTTTTTAAACTTAAAATTTAAGATTTTAGGCATTTTTACGGGTTCCTGTCCATTTGCTATGATGTTTTAGACTATCTGGACACTCGACCGATACATATTTATTATTTTGTGTATAGTTGCAAAGGCCTCATTGAGTAAAAAAAAATTTTTTTTTAATGATGATGATTTCAAATCAAGGCTTTTTTCGCTCTATCTCTATAATTTACGGGGATACGGTCGTTTCAAGTTTAAGGCATCTTTCAAACCTAAAATCTGAGTTTTTGAGCGTTTTTGCGGATTTGGGTTTATTTGCTTTCATGTTTTAGATTGCCTGGACACTGAACCACTACAATTTTATTTTTTTTGTGTAGTTACACAAGCATAATTAGGAAAAAAAAAAGAAAATTTTTCAATTCTGATAATTCTAAATTAAGGCTTATTTCGCTTTATCTTTATTATTGACAGAGTTCCAGCTATTTCAAGCTTTGGCCAACTTTTTAACCCTAAATCTTAGAATTTAATTTGTTCTCACGAGTTTAGGTCTATTTGCTATGATGTTCTAGACTGCCTACACACTCTACTAATACAGTTTTATTATTATTTCTGTAGGTGCAAAGGCCTAATTTAAGAAAAAAAAAAAAAAATTAAAAAATTTTGATGAATCTAAATTAACGCTCATTCTGCTGTATCTCTACTATTAACGCAGATACAGCCTTTATAAGTTTTGGCCAACTTTAAACCCAGAATCCTAGAATTAAGGCGTTTTTAAAGGTCTGTGTCTATTTGCTATAATGTACTAGACTGCCTGGACACTCAATTACTACAGTTGTATTATTATTTGTGTAAGTGCAAAGGCCTCATTATAAAAAAAAAAAAAAAAAAAATTTCGAAAANTTTGGTCCATTTCCTTTAATGTTTTAGTTTGCCTTAAAATTTAACAACTTTGATTTCATAATTTTTTGTATAGTTTTAAAGGCCTTGTTAAAAAAAAAAAAATAATTTTGTAATCCTGATGATTCCAAATTAAGGATTACTTTGCTCTTTCTTCATTATTTACGGATATACTACTGTTCCAAGTTTTGTTTATGTTTGAAGCTCAAAAACTTAGTCTTAAAAAATAACGATAATTTGGAATCTTTCAAATTTTTTTTTTTTTTTTTTTTTATCCCTTTAGGCCCTGCCTTACTTTTGAAAGAATAATTAATATTATAAGCTACTCTTCCCAACAGTTAAATAAATTTCTACGAACGACTACAAGGCATTGGCATGATCGTAAATCTAAAATTTTGAGCTTAATCGATACCTAAAACTTTAAACGCCCGTATCTCCGTAAATGATAAAGATAGAGCGAAATCAGCGATTATTTAGAATCATTCAAATTTATTTTTGTTTTTTTCTTGTTAATTTCTGTAGGCCCTGTCTGGCTTTTGGATAATTAATTTATGTATTACATTACTTTTTCTAACAGTCAAATAAATTGCCACGAACGACTACAAGGCCATGGCCTTATCCATAATTCAAACTTTCTGGCTTAAACAATCCCCAAAACTTTAAACGCCTGTATCTTCGTGTATAATATAGATAGAGCTAATTCAGTAATAATGTGAAATCATAGAAATTTTTTTTTTTTTTTTTTCTTATATCATAAGGCCCTGCCTTGCTCTTGAAATATTAATTCCTATATTAAATTACCCGTCCAAACAGTCAAATAAATTTTAACGAACAACTACAAGGCCTTGGCATAATCCAAAATCCAAAGTTTTTAGCAAAATCAATACCCAAAACTTCGAACGCCCGTATCTCTGTAAATAATATACATACAGCGAAATTAGCGATAAATTGGAATTATTAAAATTTATTGACTAATTTTTTTTTTATCTCTTTAGGCCCGGCCTTGCTTTTGGATTATTAATTTATGTATTAAATTACACTTCCAAACAGTCAAATAAATTTCTACGAACGACTACAAGGCCTTGGCATAATCCAGAATCCGAAGTTTTTAGCAAAATCAATACCCAAAACTTTGAACGCCCGTATCTCCGTAAATAATATAGATACAACAAAATTAGCAATAATTTGGAATTATTGATATTTTTTTATTTTTTTTTTTTTTAAATCTCTTTGGGCCCTGCCTTGCTTTTGGATTATTAATTTATGTATTGAATAACCCATACCAACAGTAAAATAAATTTGTACTAACGACTACAAGGCTTTGGCATAATCCAGGATCCAAAATTTTAAACTAAAACATTGCCCAAATCTTTAAACGCCCGTATCTCCGATCAAATGCGTGATCATACGAAAATATGTCGTAACAAAGAAACAATGTTTCATTCGCATTATTGAAAAAATAGCAAATATGGTCGTAACACTTATGTTTAAAAATCCTGCCTCACAGAGACATCCTTGGGTCCGAGTAGTACCTGACCATTGATTCGAAGTAAAGTCTCGCCAGTGCATTCATCATCCTGAGTTTGCGAACCAGCTCTCCGTCGTAGGCATCTGGTGGGCCCGAGGAATCGCTCGCGAGCACTTCGTTTATCCAAGTCTCGCGTCTTGTCGCTGACAGATTATTTTAGGGCGTCCAGGGCTTGTGAGGGTCAAGCCTTGCGAGCCGCAGTCGCTCGAGCTCCTCACACCCCGAAAAGATCGAGCACCCGTGCCATATTTCATTCACCAGGTAACCAACTGCCTTTGGACCCACGACAAACGCAAGGCTGCTAGCACCGTCTCGTCTGCGGTAAACGAAAAGGGAATTGAAGTGGGGAAGAAAGAAATAATTTGGGATAATCTAAAGGGTGGGGCTACCTAACAGCTCCGTGCCTTTGCAGCTCCCTGAGCAACCTCTCATAGATTTCTGGGCAGTGGCCAGGACGGCGCCCTGGCCTGAGAGCCGTGCAGTTGACACACGTTCTTAAGACCCGCTCGCGGTGATCGGTCTCAAAAGCCTCGAGTCCCCTGAGATGCCCGCATGACGATCACAGTCGCGTCCGCGTTGATTCCTTCGAATTCATTAAAAAAATTTTCCCCTTTATTAATGATACATTCCTTAGAAACGTGTATCTATATTTTTTAAAAATCTGTCCATATCTAACCAAACTTGGACTCGCACTACTTGAAATTGAATTTATAGGAATACTGATTAAAAAATATCCTCATGTCTGGCAAAACTTGGACTCGTACTACTTAAAGTCGGTTTGATGTGAAAACTGATTTGAAATTATTTTTCTGCCTAATCTTACTTAAACTTTCACTACTAAAAATTAGACTTACAGGAAAACTGATTAAAAAATATTCTTTTATCTTACCAAACTGGGACAAGTACTACTTAAAATTGATTATGTAGGAATACTGATTGAAGAAATTCCTCATGTCTGACCAAACTTGGATTCGTACCACCTAAAATAGGTTTGATAGGAATACTAATTAAACAATATTATCATGTTTGACTGAACTTGGGCTCGTACTACTTAGAATCGAATCGGTGGGAAAACTGATTTTAAAATATTTTCCTGTTTGGCCACACTTAAACTCGTACTACTTAAAATCAGATTAATAAGAAAACTGATTTAAAAATATCCTTCTGTCTGGCCTAATTTGAACTCGTAATACTTAAAATCAGATTAATAGGAATACTGATTTAAAAATATTTACCTAGCTGATCTTACTTGGACTCACACTACTTAAAATCGGATAAACAGGACAACTGATTTAAAAATATTTACTTGTCTGACCAAACTTGGACTCATACTACTAAAAATCGGATTGCTTACGGTTTTCTGATTCCCGACTAATTACAGTGTATACTGCACACTAGGTTAATTTTTGGGAGTTCCCTTACCTTGGCTTGATTGTCGTGGTAAGCTAAGGCGTTCCTAGCTAGGTTGAGAAAGGCGAGCCTCACGTGGCTCCTCAGGTGTCTCAATAGACGCCGTGGCTCGAGTCTCGAGGACGGCGAGGCAGCCTGCTCCAGCAGATACAGTTCCTAAACTTTTAAGTTCTCGAGGCTCGTTGATGCTGCACATGTATGCTGGGACGTGATTCTTTTGACCAAGTACGGGAGCTCAACGCAGTTGCTCGGATCGCACTGTTGCTCGTTGTTGACGTCGTAGTCGTCAGGAGTCCGCAGGGCATCGTACACGTCTTTGAATTTGCAGGCTCGCTGGACGCTCAATCTGTCGATGCTTACTGGCTGCTTTCCTGCGTTGTAACCTATGGGATTGTACTTTAAAGCTCGCAAGAAGGGACTTTTTTGTTAAATTTGTCGCTACGCTATAACTACGCGGAAACGTCATTCTGAAAATTAACAAGCTTTAGTTATTAAAACTTAAGAGTGTTGATAAATATTGAGTTAAGAGCAGATCAACACCTATAATGTGTGGCATTTGTACAGTTTTTTCTTTGTGAACGTGCGTCAGCGTATATGTGTATTGTATGCCTCCAACGTAGAAGTTATTTAATTTTACACTTCAGGGCTACCGTGCGAGAGTTCAAAGCCAGGATGGATAAAAAAGGCGAATAAAAGATATGGTGGAAAAATATTTTGTCTCGAGATATCCCACGTAGATACGTCATACGAAAATACATGTTTGCAAAAGTCAAAGTTGGGTGACAAGTTGGTTTGGTATCTTATTTATTTATCAAAAGATTGTATCTCGATTTTGATGCTAGTGTCTCAGAAGTAGTACTCTTTTCAAACTGTTACCTGTGTTTAAAGAGACTCTATCCTGTCAGTTCACGGAGCAAATCAATTCCAAACATGAAAAGAGGTGTACTATACTTTGTTGTCTAAGGTCCAATGCAATCAAAAATCACCTCTGAGCAGAACAGGCCTCGCGAGCACGTGAAGAAAGTTGGCCCTTGCACGCTCGGCTCTTCTTCTAGCGATGCTGCTTCTCGAGCTTTCTATTGCCCGCAAAGCCTTGACTTCCTGCTCCAGCTTCCTCGCTCGTGCCACAATTCTCGACTCGGCTTCGTTGTAGGACTCGCGGATCTTCGCTTCCTCGGTGACGATCCAGTGCTCCACTAAGCTCCGCAAAACCGCGAGATCCAAGGGCTTGTTGACCACTATTATTGGTTGCCGCTGGATTATTTATCAAGTGGAGTTGGCTGCTGATTTCTTGGATCGACGGAATGGCTTGTTTAGTGCTGCAGTGCATCGAGAAGTTTAATTACTTTTGCTCAAACTATTTGGACTATTGATTGGACAAATGAAAAATCATAACAACTGTCTTGTACGGACGATTCATTTTTATCCTTCCAGAATCCCCTTATGCCATCTTTTCTCGACCATTCGAGATGGTTTGGTACTTTGAATCTGGTGGTGATATCTTAAAATCATAAACGACTTTAGTTTTAATAAAAATTCGGAACTTCTAGCTCTTTTTGAAACATGCGTATCATCTAGAGGTTAAAGTTCATAAAAATTTGCAGAATAAGATTATTGACCATTTCTTCTGTTCTGCAACAATAACTTGCGGAGAGCACTATTCATGTGGTAACACGATATAATCAAAGTTATCATCAAGCGATTCAATCTTTTTTACTAACTAAATAGTAAAAATTCATCAATTGACATCGTACTCATTAGAAACGCTATGGTCATCCGTGGTCATTACGTAGAATCTTAAAATCCCAAACGACTTCAGTTTCTAAAAATTTGGAACTTCGGACTAACATTTAAGTATTCGTATCATCTAGAGGTTGAAGTTTGTAATAGTTTACAAGATAAAATTATTGACCATTTTAAATAAGAATTTTCCTTTCCTATTTAAAGTCATACCTAATACCACACACAAAATAAAAGATTCCATTACGGGTATAAATGTCTGCACGTCTACTAAATTTTCGATTTTATAAACCATCTGCAACAAAATCTCATTATTGTAAACTTTTTAACGTACTATACGCCAAAGATCAATACAGTGTTTGTACACTCATGAATAAGTAGCAGAAGAGGCCAAAAATATCCAAATCTTGTGGTGGCAGGGGAAAAGAGGCGCTTGGTCAACCCTACCTTCGTTGGCGCAGGTAGTGTAGGAGAAAAAAGCTATCGAGTTTGAGTAGATTGGCTATCATAGTTAAAGGGTAGGAGCAACAGTAGCTCTTATTTGCTGCGAGTAGGTACGTGGCATTATTTTGCATTGTAATTGGTTGGAGCAATAAACTTCGTGTTTCATCGGCCTAGTTTAGTGGTGGTAGTCATGATGTTAGGGGTGGCTCAATATATTATTTACTAAAAACTATTTCATTAACATTGGAAATCACTGACGCACACGTTGGTTTACTTGATGGAATATTTCCCGTTGTGAGCAGAGACCAAAGAAAGAAGTAAAGGTATAGAAAATAAAAAAAATACGATTTTCTTTGTTTTTGTTTTAACTTTATGCAAAAGGTCAAAAATTTTTGTACTCTAAAATTGATAGGATGCTATGGTTCAAGTTTTCAAATTGATCCCTAAAAATCCACATCTGTATAACCTAATTTTTTTCATATTCGAAATAAAAAAAAGAAATCTAGAAGCATAGAAAAAAAAACACTCATTGGTCGCATCCAACATTTTTACTCGCTTTTTGAGATACAGTTTACTGAAAAATAAAACTACCATAGAGATAAATGCAAGAATATTTTTTCAAGCGTCAAAATCAAAACGATAATATATCATCCAACTTTATTCAACATGTGCTGAACAAAATGTTTAGGTGTGTCTTATTGTTTATTTTTTTTAGTTTCTGGTCGATAACAAATATTGACTTTTATTACCTTTTCCTTACCAAAAACAAGACAACGTGCTCATTGAAGCATCACTACATTGACGTTAAATACAAAAATACATACACACTAAGAAACAACTAGCTTGTTTTTTTCTACCAACATCAAAAAACGGGCACTGGATCGATGACATAAAATATTTACCCGTGGGTCAGTGCTGGAAGAGAAACAGATAAGAGAAAAAATAAACGAGAAGAAAAAATACGCGCAGGACATACACGAATAATTGTAAATACATTATAAGCATAGCTGCGTAGTAGAAGGTGGTAAAATTTTATTGTCATGCACATTGAACGCATCAGTACGGACACGCGCTATAGTAGAAAATTAAGTATTCTTCCTTGGCTTAATTCTACACAGTCACTAGTTCGTTTTATGCCAGACAGTGAAGATGAGCCATCGGAAATTTTGGCCTTGGCAAGGAGAAGCTCGGAGAAACTTTTATAAAAGCCTATAATTATATGTCCTTAACCGCTGAGTATGGGGTGCGTTGAGGGAGTTTTGTATACGTATGTGTTCGGAATAAAGCCTTATTTTTACTTTCCTTCTTTATCTATTTTTATTTAGATCAGTGAAGCGATTCATGGAGGAATAGCTAAAATAGAAAATGATGCCTTAAATATTAATGCAACATTTGATTTGAGCCCTGTCTTCAAATAATCTTGCTTATATATACACTTATAGCACGCAGATAAAAATTAGCACAGAAAATACGTTTCCTCGATGTTTTAACTTTAGGAAATAAAAATTAAAAAAAAAAAAAGAAAAAAAAACTACTCACTTGGCTCAGTCTGCTCAAGACCAAGTTATTATTTTTAGTTTACTTTCAATATCTATAAGTATTAATGTTTTCATCCTAAGTGTTTTACATAAGAAGATAATACTGAATTTCTTATAATTAAGACAATACAAACTAACCATATTACAATTTTCAATTTTAAAGAAAACTCAGCGTAGTTTATTCCTTAAAAATATTAATTTATAAAATAAATTTATTAAAATAAAAATAGAAAGTGATTATTACTTGAAAGGTATTTAATCATATTTCTTATTTTCTGATTTTATCGTACTACTTAATTTTCTCCTTGCCATACGAAGATTAGCGACTGTGCACTAAACTGCTTCTTCACAAAGTATCTCTCACTTTTTGCAATTTTTACCGGAAACCAAGTAAAATACGCTTATTCTCTTAACTACCTGATAATATTTCATAAAAGAAAACTAAAAAACATATTCGTACCTGCAGCAGTAATTAAACATCACATTTTTAAATTGCATAAAAACTGGAGAAATCATGATTTGTACGAAAATTAGTCGTAGAAATTTCGGTGATTCAATAAATTTGGCACGCTAAAAAACAATGCAAGTTTTTAAAAATTAGCAACATCAAACTTTTTTCAATGTAACAAATAAACTTTTATAAACATATTTAAATAATTAAATGTTTTATAAAATAACAAAGTAATTAAAAAGTTAATAGTTAAGAATTCTGAATCTGTATTGAAGAAATTAAAAAATTTGTCATTTATTAGTTTCATTGTAGTCCGTCCTACATGGATTGGCTTATAATTTTTTTGTTTCAAAAAATACAGAAAAAAGAGGAGAAGTGTGGAAGGGATAAAGTATGTTGATGGGCGTGACATTCCTCCCACTTGATGGCCAGTAAATTTTGGTAGTGGGAAATAGAATACCATACCCTTCAAGGCACAACCCCAAAACGACACTGTCTGTCAGTGCGCCAGCTAGACAACACTTCAACATAAAGTGATTACCGCAAACAATATTTCTGATTCAGTTTAACGAAGAAGCCTAGCTTTCAACTCCATAGTCATTGGCGAGAAGTGTCTTGCGAAGCTCAATATACCAAAACTCCTAGCATCGAAAGAGAGTCTATTCCGGCTGTGCCCAACTTGGTCCAAGGAGTTCCAGGGAATCATTGTTTGCGTCACGAGTGTCAAGTTATCAAGTAAGTGCACGTTGAAGTCTTCTCTCTACAGAACTATATTCATCTCGTCATTAGCGAAATCATATTGTTTTTTATTAGCTAATATATCGTTTTGAAACGAAAGCAGCAAAATACTTCTTAATTTATTAAAAGCTATAATATCTTTGAGATTATATAAAAGAGTAAATGTTTTATTTTTATGTTATTGTTTCTTTGCTTATTATTTCTATTACAAGTACCATTATAATCACTACTCACATTATTAATCATTATTACTATTACGACTCTTTTTTATTATTATAATTATTATCATTATTATCATTACTATTATTTTTATTATTATTATTATTATTATTATTATTATTATACAAATTTAAAGTGTGCCTTGGCGGAAACAAACATAAAATTTTCTCTTTCTGCACCACAAGCATATGTTAAAAAAAAGTTTATTTGGCGCCAATTCAAACTATTAAAATGCAGTATTAGCATAAAAAAGCTTGAATTTTGTTATATACGGTACATGCAGTTTTTTACACATTAACGTACTCAATGCATATTAAGTAATCCTTTAAAAATTTATTTTCTTTTAATAACACTGGTGCTTAATCTTTGCAAATCAGCGCTAAATTTGCTTAATTTTTCTTGATGTAAGTTTACACACTTAACCAAGCTTTTTTTTAACAAGAGATTACATTCGATAAAAAAATGTAACCAAAAGCTAAGCAGATTCCGGCGAACCCGTTTTCTTATTTTTTGAATCCTTAGTATTTAATTTCAATCCAAATTTTTGTTTTTTTAATTTTTCATCATAGATTTACGATAAAATTAAAATAAAAAGGATGAACTTACATTAAAAGTGATTAATCAAACTTACGAAAATTGACTTTTGAAAAAAATGCAAAATCCATCTTTTCTAGTATATTGTAAATTGTTTATCTCAAAATGCCTGTATCAGATTAAAATTTCAATGGTATACGTAACAATTTTGCTTTGCTGTAATTTTAGATGCATGTAACTGTCAATAAACGGCACTTTATGATATTCTAAATAAAATGAAGTCAAGCATTTAACAAAGATCATTGTCTCTGTAAATAACTCTTACATTGTACTAAGGCAAAAATATAGTAAAAAGGCTGAAAAAAGTTTTTAAATTTAATCTTAAATTACGTGTTAAATTTTATTGTCGTGTAAGTGTGTACGTATGTGTGAATATCACCTTGTACGACATTTCCATTTCAGTTTGACGGAGGAGCCTACCTTTTAACTCCGTAGTCACTGGCAAGAAGTGTCTTGCGAAGCTCAAGACACCAAAATTCCCAGCATCGAAAAAGAGTCCGTTCCAACCGTGCCTAGCTTAATCTAAGAAGTTCTTGGAAGTTATTGTTAGCTTTACCAAAGTAAAATAATTACGTAAGTACATGCTTAAGTTCTCTCTAATGCCAAAATATATTGATCTCGTCATTAGCGAGATCATGCTGTTTTTTTTTAATATAAATAAATTTTAGTATAAATANACAGTAGTTTTTAATTTCTGTACAAACTGTTTTAATGTAACTAAATATGCATTACCAAACTTTTGTTTAACCAAAAGATTCTACAAAATTTTAACTACATTATCCACTATTTGATTAAGTGTTGAGAAAATTTTATAATTTATACATAATTTAAAAAAAAGTTTGTCTGAAATAATTAAAAACTAGCCTAACATACATTTAAAGCAATAATATAGAAATGCGTATTTTACCATTTTCATGCCTTATTAACTTTGGACCATGTAATAAAAGTAGTATAGTAGTACAAATTTTATATTTTCATTTGATTTAATATTTGCTTTAATATGCATTAGAAGTTACGCTCTCGGTAAATAGTATCGCTTTTGCTAAGTCGCATAGAATGCGTTGTTCGAGTAATTCATCTAGTCCTGTGAACTATCGTTTATATTTTCTTAATCTATTTTAAGATAAAAATGATGATGCTCACGGGTATTATTATTATGTTAACCACTATGCTATTGGTCCAATGTCATGCAAGCGATAACATGGAAGGTGACATCCCATTAATTTTGGGGGTACAAAATTTTTATAAAACGACTAGCATAGGCATCGTGTATAGAAGCAACGAAGGTGAGCAAAAGTAAAGTGTTAATATTTAAAGAGATAAATACCTAAAATTTATAATTTTCGTCATAATATTACAGAAATTCATTCAGTAGTTAACATGGTAAAGGCATTTTCGAAAAAACAGGTTTACTCGGTCGCAGTGACCATAGTGGATCTTCCCGTGAAATACCCTAAAATAAAAAATTACTCAAAAACACTCTTTGTTGTATTTTTAAACAGTGACAATGATTTTAAAAAATTCTCGCACTTTTCCAAGGATCATAACCTATCGCCACATGTTTGGCTATTATTATTTGAGTCAGCTACCACAGGACAAATTTTCAACATATGTCAATGTCCTAAAAAAAATTATTTCCACCTCAACGCATTAAGCGAGATTTTGATCAAATGTGGAGACAATCAAGACATTAATGAATGGTTTACCTTCGTCTCTGGGAATGAATTACAAGTTAACAAATTATTTGAATGGAGCAAGGAGAAACAACTAATTGTCACAGACAAACGAGGTTTTGCTCAGAGACGAAAAAATTTAACTGGTGGGTCGGTAAAAATTTTTGGGGAGGTAACGATATTATTAAGTAGAACGTCGATTTATTTTAATATAACAATTATTGCATAAAAAAAATTAATTACTTTTTGGCAAATTTCGCAGCCTTCTTCTTTTTATTCTGGAGTACTTGAAGAATTTGCATCGGACTCTGGATTAGCATTTGAGTACAAAAACTTGACCTTGAACAAAAAAAAATCGAATACAAGTGTTAGAAATACGTCCATCAATTTCACAAAATCATTTAATGAAAGTATTATTTTAACTGGAGTATATTTATTAAATGAAAAAAGAGAGGTAGCTACGGTAACGATTGAAATCACAGATCTTCAAGATTTCCTGTATTATAAATTACCTGATTCCAAGGAAATTCCATGGACAGCATATTTTGAGGTATAAAAATTTATAGTATGAAGTAATCATGACTTTATTTCTTTGTAACGTTTAATTTAATTTTTGTTGAAAAGGTTTTTAGCAAGTGTATCTGGTACTTCTTGGGTATTCTTATCGTTATTTCGTCAATATTATTTAGTTTAATTTTAGTATTACATAATGATAGAAGAGGATTTATCTATAAACTCTCAGATGGCTTTTTAAACGTATGGCGAGTGTTCGTCCACCAGGAATATACAGGTAAAAAGTTTTGGAATTACTGACAAAACTAAAACAAAAAAAATCACACAGCCTTATTGATACCATATCATGCACGATTTTTATGAGAATCATTAGGTACAATTAACTTTAGCAGAAATTAGGTCATTTTGAGCTGTCCTTTTGGTTTCAATTTTTCTTTTATATTTTTTAAACAAAAAGTACTATTTCTTTAAAAAATATAAAAAAGGTGATAACGAGACCAAAGTTAGTTATTGACTTTCATATATATTTATTTATTCTAAAGCAATACATTACAGCTATTTTGGTACTCTGTCCCTTTATCAAACAAATAGCCCATAGCTACTACAACACATACACACAGTGGCTGTGCGCTATTCGTTTAAGGAAGATATAGTGTACCGAAATAGCTGTAACGTATTCCTTCGGAATAAATGAATATGTGTGAAAATCAATCAAAATTTTGTTTTCATTATCACTTTTTTTCTTTGGATTTTTATTGAGTTAACTCCAATTGATAAATAATTAATTTTTTACCGTTTGAAATTAACGAGTTAAAGTTTTAATGATATTTCTATAAAATGTAATATACTCATGCAAAAATAACGACAAATGCAAGATAATTAACTCAATGTTTACTATTAACCTATTCGAGGGTTGGTGTATGGGAAACTTTTTTTATTTTTATTTTTCTGGTTACTGATATGAATATTTACATTCTTATTCTTTTTACTTTTGTTATATTCTGCATCTCACAATGCTCTTTATCATTCTTGTTTTTCCCTGTTAAAATAAAGAATAAAAAATTGTGGTACACCCTTAAAACAGCCCTTATTTTATTGACGATGTCATGTAAATAGGGAAAAAATTCGAGCACAGGCTTAAGTGGGGGTGACACCTTTATTATGTTATTTATATGCTATCATTATATTAAGATATGTCATCTATATGGATTAAATTTCAACATGTGCATCGTAAAAAAAGGTTGTCACCTCCACCGAATTCCGTGTGCAAATCTCTTGTCACATAGTAAATTGCATTGCGAATTAATCAATAAAATAAGGAAAGAAAAATAAAGGAATAAAATAGGATACTATTTGTGGATTTCCTCGCATAACTACATTATTTTTCTTTAATGTTCATACTTTATTATACGATGCTCCATGGTCGACCTTCTAAATTTTATTGCTCTTAATACTTTGATGAACTTGAATAAGTTAAGGTAAAGCGTATAAAGCAGATAGTAAAATACGATTTAAATTACTTATAATAAATTAGTTGTTTATGTGGCTGATACATCTATCTTCCTTATCACTGTAAGCATTGTGTTACATATAAAATGAAATGTTTAAAATTAGAATAGATAAATAGGAATGGAGTTATGAAAAATCTATGAATATTGAAAATTGTCAAATTTACTGATTACTGCTATACATTAAATGAAAAATTTATAAGATACCATGAAATCATAGGGCTTAACAATTTGTATGACTAAATATACAAAAAATATCCCAAATTCGTCGACCGTTTTATAAGAAAACTTTTTATGCTCGCAATATCATGTACCAGATATTTTTGAACAAAGAGTTTAGTCAAGACGACACCAATTTCTGTAATAAACAAGCAAAAATTATGTGTGTTAAATTGGGTATATACATTAAATTATATCTTTACAATATATTTCATGATTTTGATATAATAATTAAATTTATAAGCGAAAGAAGTGTATAACCCAGACTAAAACTCGTGTTCACGATTTTTTTTTCACTTAGTTCGTTTTATTGTGAGCAAAAAAAGGCCCACATTGAGAGAAGATGTCAAAAAAAGTTTTATTTTAATAAAGGATAAATTTGGGAACATTTTTTATTGATTCAATCCTATGTAGGTTCAGTTACATAAAAACAAGGAATGGTGACAAAATCAGAGGACACGACTGTTTAGAAAAAGGAATCAAAAAATAAATCAAAGTTTATGAAGGGAATTAAATGGTACAGCCGTACTTTACGTATAGCTTTTCTGAATTCCATTATTCTTTCCGAGGGACCAAAGTCGTACGTTGTGCTAATGGACACACATTGTGCTTACTAATCATGTGGCACCCTAGGGCGAAAAAGTACTAAGTCCTGGGGGCTTATACCAGCCTATAAAAAAAAAAATTTTTTTTTTAATTAAGATTACCAGGTTACAAAAATAAATAAACCTACAAGTTTTGTCAATTTCATTCTTTATCAAGAACCAATTGAAAAATATATTTACCAGAATAGTTTAGGCTCTTTATGATTGGTTCTTCTGATTAAATATGACAAATAATCATAGTTTTTATACTTTCAGGCTACATTGTATTTAAAAGTCAGTATGTTTATTAAACGCAAAAAAAAGTTTTTGAGTTAAGAATACTTATTAAAAAAACCCATCAATCTTGAAAAATAAAGTAATAATCTTCAGCCCCTTCCCTCTCCAAAAGTAAATTGTTAATTTTTTGAAAATTATAAAATTAAAGTAAAAATTTCAGTACATTTTTTGTTTAAATATCCAAAAGGCCTGGGGCTTATAAGGGACCATAGGGAAACCCTGGTTAAATCCTGATTGTGTTGCAAAAGCTATTTTTTCTCTATTAGACGTTTTTCTAACTATTGGACTTTTACTACGCATGAGTAGGAAAAATGGAGGTTGCATGTGGTGTGCATCTGACCAGAGCCTAGTGCTTGCCATGAAAACATGCACCACTAAGTTTTAAATTACTGTTTTCTTACCATACACGCAAACTCTTTGCACCTTCGTAAAGAAAACGATGTTCGTGTTTGGGGCACAAATATACAAAAACTTCGACTTCTAGGAGATTTTTTTACTGTATAGCTAAGCGTTCCAAAACGACTTTTTTCTTTTTTTTTATTAATTTGGTAAAACTACGCTTATAACATGTGAGGCACGAAATATTAATTTTCCCACTGGATACCTATTCACTATGCGCCAATGTCAGGTGGGACCGTCGAGTGAAAGAAATTGTCCCTCGCAAAGTTTGCCAGAATGCACGCAACCTGAAGACGAACGCTCTTAAAAAAAAAAAGGAATTTGTTCAAGAAGAGTTACAAATATTAAAAAATTTTTGAATAAAATCATTGTGCAACCATCTTTTAAAGAGCTAGAAGAAGGCATTCTCGCACCAACTCAGTGAAACGAAAATCATATGCACGTTGTACGTACGGGATAGTTTTGTTCATGCATACATTTAAATTTTACATAATTCTTAGAGACCTAAATAAAAAAATTAAAAAATGCAAATATTCATTTAAGATTGAAAAATTTAACACTTTGTTCTTGTTAAGTCATTATAAACTGTTAAATACAATCTAGGAATCCTAGCAATCAAAGATCAAATATTATAAGATTGCTTGACTTTACTAACATTCTTTCAAAATTTACAGAAGTGCAATTCAGTTCCTTGTCATCGAAAATAGCGAAAATATCGCTGTACCTGACGGCATTTATAATTATTTCAATGTACTCAGGCTGCTTTACAAGTTTTGTAACGGTTGTAATACCATACGTGCCATTCAGAAATGTGCAGGAATTTCTGGAGGATGATACATATAAACTGATCGTCCCTAAAGGCTCTGAAAGTTTAAAAATTTTTTCGGTAATCAAACTTAAACTTAATTTAATTTCTGAACATTATATAAAAAAACTTATTTTATGATATTATTAGAGCTCCAAGGACGATGTAAATGAAAAATTGAGCTTATTGTTGAAGGATACGGATAGTATGCCTACAAACATGGAAGAAGTCTTGGATCAGGTAATTTCAAATATTGAGTTTGTGTTACTTAAATTTTTAAAATATCTGACGATGCATCATCTTTCGCAAAAAATATCAAAAATTATTTTTAACACTTTTTTTATAACATTTTATAATTTTTCTTGAAATAGTGGTAAAAATATTTCTCAAAGAATAGAGTTCTTACATTTTACTATAGAAAATGATTTATATCAGTAATATCAATTTAATAGAAGTCATTTAAAATATCTGAAACGTTTCTTATGGAAAATAGTATTATAAAGACATTATCAAATATTACAATGTACTAGTTACAAGCTGATACATTGTGCATCAGAGCAATTGCCAAAAATTTTTGAAAGCTACAAAGATATAATAAATTAAAACAGATTATTTTCCAGCATATAAATCATTCAAAGTTTTTTTTAATTTTAGATATGCAATGAGAAGGTGGCTTATTATTCAGCTGACGTAGAACCGAATTCAGTAATTTTACAGTCACGTTGCAAAGTCCATGCTATTTCACTAGGTAATTGTAGGAAGCAAGGTATTGCTTTGAGAAAAGAAGACCCAATTCTTAGATTTTTAAATCATTAGTAAGTATTTGTAAGTAAAATTTATTTTCCAAGAATTCTAACAACGTTTTTTTTAGTTTGCAGAAAAACAGAGAGAATGGAATATTGTCTACAAAAAAAGACGCTCTTTATCCCAGACATCTCGATGTAAAAGAAGTTTCATTTACATCATTTGGTATTACTGAGCTTGCTCCACTGTTTGTATTTTTACTAAGTGGATTTGTCCTTAGCTTAATCGTATTGTTATATGAGAAATATCACAGACAGATAGTACTGTATTTAGTAAAAAAACCGTGTAGGAAAATCAAAAAACTTAGGAAACCAAAAAAAACCAACCGTTTGTACAATGACGGGAAGCCATTTTCAGTTTACTCTCAGTACAGGGACACGCAGCCACGTCCATTGGGGCCTTATACCCCATAAAACGGTTGTACCGATACAGCAAATCGAAAAAATGAGTTTTAAGATCATATGATTTTAATAAGAGAATTCTCGCACAAAACAATTGAAAAACTTTTAGTTAAACATAAACAAACAAAAATTAACAAAAAAAGTTATTACAAGTAGATGATAGTAGTTTTCGAACCATGTTTGCAAGTGTAAAAAATCATGTTTTTTAAGCGATTGTAAAAAAAATTAGCAGTGTTTGCTAATTTACTAGTTACAATTAAACTAAAAAAAGCCCTCTGACTTAACATATATCTAATCAAAAATATTTCTAATTTAATTTTTGAATTTCTGGGAGAACATAAAGTTGAGCCTCCTAAACGTTTAGTACATTTCATAGACAGCAGAGTTTTTTAAAGAAATTCAAAAAGAAATAAAACATCACGATAACATTGTTGAAATTTATTTTTAAAATGTGGGACTGTACCCTTTAACTTTTTATGGGATGCCTTTCATTAGTGCATTAAATATAATTAAACTGATCAGAGAATTGCAAATAAAAAATCAATGATATGACAACAAATGTAAGCTGAAAATTAAAAATTTTTACTGCTAGTGAATGCTAACAAAGTGTACTAAAATTTTTATTGTTGGTCAGATCATTATAATACTTAGTAATAATAGTGTTTAAAGTAAGATCTTTTTTGTCTCGTACTAAAAATATGACGTAAAGAATAAAATTTACATTTAAAATGTGTCTAGCTAACCTCCCTTCACTATCTTTTGCTTCGCTCTTCCTCTCCTACAGCTTCTCTTCTCTATTCCCCTAAATTTCAGGACATAGGCTAAAAGGGGCGCACAGACGCATAGCTATCTGCTATTACACGTAACAATACTAAAACAATGAAATAATAATAGTGTGCATCCAACCAAGGCAAGCACAAGAAGTTCCACGAGCCTAATGCTGATTCCGATGACATACGCCACTAGATGTGAAAACAATCGTTATAGCATTCATCCATTTTACAGTACATTTGTGGTCAAATGTTGAAAAAGAAAATTGTATTTAATATTCTTTCTTATAAAAATACACTATTTTGTATTGACTATTGTAGTCCATAAGGTAAATGTTACAATGCTTAGCCATCGTAGTAGACCAATTTCCAAAGTACTCTATATATATTGAAAAAAAAAATTTTCAAGTCTTAATGTGAATTTATTGATAGTTGTAACATTAATCTAAGCTACATCCAAAAGAAATAATTTTTTGCAAACACAGGGAAAAAGTTTTTCTTAATTATTTGAGTTGGTCAAATGTCTCATTTCTTGGCCACTGTAGAACAGGGACATTATACTATCAACGAAACTAAACCGTAGTTTATAAGGTAATGTTAAAACCGAAGAAGAATTATCAACTTTTAATGATTAAAAAAAATAATAATCATAAGTTTTTCACACTTAATACATTACGATATGTGTTGTTAGCATTGTTTAAAGTATTAAACAATTTTTCAAAAGTGAATGA
>NW_019379943.1:0-29641 GCF_000648655.2 Copidosoma floridanum
AAAGTTTCGAAAAAATGTATTTTAATTGAAAAGTTTTGCGAGCCCGGGGTTGGTTTTTTTGTCCTTAGGTTTCGGGAGCAAAAAATAACAGCTCGGCGCGCGAGCTGAAAAATTTCGTCGATAAATTGATGGGCAAGCCTTGTTGGAATTTTTTTATTAGACCCCCTCCCGAAAAATGCGTCAAAGCGCGACACGGAGCTCAATATTGCCTTTCATCGGCCAAGGGTGCACATAATGTTTGGCTCAACCCTTTATATCCGTGCTGTTTTATATATTAGTAAAATTTTCGCCTTTAGTTTTGATAAACAGCGGCTTGGTATGTATCCCAAGCAGGTGTGATGTATCATACGAAAAAGACTTTTGTCCCGCAACTTTGGCCAAGCTTCGTATCGTTATATGTAAGCGCAAAGTCTGAGTCAGAAAAAATGTCCCCTTGCAGGTTCAATGGGACAAAATAATGGCTCGCGCTCTCAATGGAAAATTAATCTCTCGACGTGATCCATAACGATACAAGTCTCGGGACGACGAGCCGTACAACACGAAGAAAAGGAGAAGAAAGAGAGGGTGAAATACCGTCGATTAATCAACGCGGCTATTCGCTATCCCGCGAAATTGTCGGCGTATATCTTGCAAGTTATCGCGGTACTGTGCGTTGGAATGGGCTTTGGAAAAATTTCGCTCCTTTTACCTTCTGTGCGTGCACAATAGATATATATATATATATATATATATGTGTGTGTGTGTGTGTGTGTATAAATATTCCTGGGGTGCGTACAGGGAGCTCCGAGTGAGTTATGATCCCGAGTGCACGGGCCATTGTAATTTTCCTCTTGCGGGAGTGTCATCCCTTTAACAATAAAACTTTCGTAATTTTCGAGGCTAAATTCGTCCCCTCCACGCTTTCGTTGATCCTTTGATTTTACAGCCGCTCGTTTAGCTCGATTATGCGCTTCGAAATATTGTCCCTCGACGGTGATTGGATAAATTTCTGCACCCCCCGAAATCGAGGGTAGAGAGAAGTAAGCGAAAAATATTCGCGTGGAATTATAAACTTCGCGGGATGTTAATTGTACACCGATACGCGACAGTCGGGGAGTTTTTTCATTAAAACTTTGCTTGGCAGGGGAGCATCGCTTTGTACGTGTGTATACGTGGGTATAAAACTCGCGAGGACACGAGCAGTTTGTTCTTTTCGGAGGGGGGGGGTCGGATATATTTTGCCTCCAGTATGATTCTCGGGAAAAAATTTTCGGGCAACTTTTAGTAAACGTCTCTGCCGCTGCTCCCGTGACATCACAACTACTCGCGCTTTTTATGTCTCGAGCAGGCTCGGGTACGAAAATTGCGCAAATTACTCGATTGGCGGGTGGACTTTGATATAGAAAAGTGCAAAAGTATCACGCGACTTTTCACTGGATTTTTTAAATTGCCCCCCGGCAATAGAGAGCGCATATCTACAACTAACCGCGCCTAATTCAACTCGTGTTGTTAACACTCTTACTTGGCGGGTGGACCAAGCAAAAGTTACACGTTTAATCTAAAGTTAATTGCTTATTTCCAATTACTTTTACTGCACACTGTTGGGAGAAAAAAAAACCACACTTACTCATTAAAATGCCTATTTTAGAAAAAATGGCAATGATTGGCATTGATCGTATAAGGTGCCCAATGATAAATATTAAAAGTAGGGTATCTACTCGCCATATCACTAAACAGCAGAGAGTATCGTTTACATTAGATAAGCCGGTCTAAAGTCTCCAATTAGGGGCCGAATTGAAGCGCACCGCCGAGTAATCCGACGAGACTGGGGTGTACACCTACAGGTGGCCGTGAGGTGTGTTGCTCCCGAAACTACGTCAAAGATCGCGGCTCTCGAATCTCAAAATAAGAAACGGATAAGGGAGCAAAAGTTTGCCGATCGCGCGCAGGTACAGGGCCTGCACAATTTCGCGCAATTACTCGCCAAGATATCAAACGGATCCGCATTATTGTCTAATGGCGATAACATTACCCTCCTCCCTCTCTCTCGCTCGCCATTTGATTTCGAATTGATCGAGCGGGTGTGCGTGTACGTATATATACATGTACACCGTGGCTCTCGATATATTCGAGGCGTTTTCCGCATCGGGCCACAACACCGCGTGATATTGATTTTGGTATTGGCAATTCATTTGTAGGAAAATACGAGCGGGATGCATATGTGAGGCCGGCGTTAGTCATTGCAAGTTAAGTCCGTAATTTATGTCGTCGGGTTGGGGGGGGGTCAGCTTGAGCTTTGCGAAATTGTTGGGGGGGGGGGGCTTGTGTGCGCGTGCCACCCACCCTTGAACTGGATTTAAAGCTAAATTAATAAGAATTTCGAGTACCGCCTTATTTATCGTCCCGGGGCTTTTCATTGTTTCGGGCTGTTTGCGCTTTTGGCTCGTGTCCGGATGTAATTTATTAATCGCGCGGCTTTCGATTTTTCGACCCGCGGCTCGAGCGTATTGGCGGGTTTTCCCCTTTTTTTTCCGCTAATGGTTGTTTATTGCGCTCGAGGGGAAAAACAAAATAATAATAATACTTTATGGCGCGTGACTTAACGACTGCGGGGAGTTATTTTTATTTTCATCCATACTCGGAGACTCGAGCGGATTTTTTTTTCGGGGGTTTAGCCTTGGGTGGATTTCGGATTTTGCTTCGTCACGGAGAAATAGTAGTTTTCCTACGAGTTTGAAAAGTCTCTGTTTGCGAGCCGAGAGGTTTGCGGCCCGAGCCGAAGGCGAGGGACGTAACGAGGTTCGTAAAGGAGACTTTTCGAACGAGTTCCGGAAAACTGCTTTTTCGCCCGAGGAAGTACCAGCCTCCCAAAACCATCCGAGGGCGGAAAAATATTTTTTCTCCCGAAATTCTTCTTCGAACAAGCGTTTGTTTTTTGTAGAGCGCAAACAAAAAAGATTGCTTCGTTTGTTTTCGAAAAAGTTGAAAAATCGATTTAACGTTGTTACCAGTACTCAAATGTTACTTTTATCAATGCTTTCCAACGAGTAAACACACTTTTCTGCAAAACTCTGGTCATTTTAGAAAATCCTCCGAGTATTTTATTTTATTTTGCAAACAAACTGCTCGCTTCGCTTGCTTGCCTCATGTCTCGTAATCCAAAGGATATATTTATACTGTTAACATTTAAAAATCATAATTTATGTTTTGGTAGGCGAAAGTTACAAATAACTGACACTTTTGAGAAAAAAAAAAGCTGAAAAATACATCTTAGTGAAACTCTCATCAAATGCCTCGCTTCTTTGAAAAACAAACTATTTTTTACGCGTATGCTTGAAAGCTACTACAAAAAAAAAAAAAAAAAAAAAAAAAAAAAAAAAAAAAAATGGAAAATGCTGAAAGCTCTATCGTCGATGACTCTGCCTTTCATCCATTTCCAATAAATCAGTGGAAAAACATAGTCATGTCTCTGTGCATCAATATTTATAATATGGCTTTTCAGAAATATTTTTCTTGACTTTGTCCATTCGAGGTTTGTTGGGATCATATAATTTTCAACTCAAGTTAAATACGTCGTAAAAAAAAAAAAAAAAAAAAATTAACAACAACAAATAATCCCAAATACTGCGGAGGGTAGAAGCTAAACGCCGACGATGGATTTTCAAAGACCTTTCCGTCGAATTCCCGAGGCTCGTTCGACTTTGCAACTGCGCAAAAAAATCTCCAAAGTAAAAAAGACAGTATTGCTTCTCGATTCTCCGGTGCAAAAACGCCCACGGATATTTGGTTTCCTCTGCCAACGCGCTCGCGTCGAGGAAAAAAAAAACAAAAAAACCAGATGAAAAATCGCAAAGCCCCCCCTCAGAGCAGCGTACGTAGGTACAGCAGCAATAGCCGAAGTAAGCGATACACGTTTTTTCTGACGGAATGTTTCTTTTTCTGTGCCACAGCAGCTGTAACTCTCACGCGGGATGATCACAGGTTTCTCGCAGGCAGCGCGGCCGTGGCAATTGGGGTGTCAGTGTCGGCTCCTGGCCTGCCAGGCACGAGGAACACCAGCAACTGGCCGCAATTCGAGATGAACGTCACCCGGAACGTCACCACCGCCGTCGGCCAGACCGCCTTTTTGTACTGCATGGTTCACCAGCTAGGCGACAAAGAGGTGGGTACCTATTGACTACATGCACCCCCCCCCTTTTTTTTTGTCCTCACCTAATTCGTTTTTCACCCGATCGGTGTGACTCTCAAAGCCTCCCACTCCCAGAGGCAGATTTTTATTTTCAAAGCTTCGCGCCTCTGTTATTTCGATTTCATACCAGCCCCCACCCCCCACCGTTCCAACATAAAACGCGAGCTCCCATCTGTCGGGGAATAAAAATTTATTAACTCGGAAAATTTTCAAGCCCCCGAAATCTAAATGGGTTTTCCTACCGGTGAAAAAAATATATCTCGAAAATCCAGTTGAAGCGTGTCCGTCGAAGGGAAAATTGTAAACAAACATCCGTCACAAAAGATGGCAGATAGCGGTGTATATTTACTTGGTAGGTATATGCGAGGTCTATACAAAAGCTGCGCCCGGGCGCATCAACTATTAAGCGCGAGCTTGTCAAGTTTTCAAAAGTAAGCACCCAAGTTTGAAGCCATTTGGCCACACGTGTGCACAACATGTACATGTATATACGTGTGAGCCGCAGAAGGGCGCGTTAGCGTCAGAGAAAGAGACGAAGATAGACACGCGGGAGGGGGGGGGGCTGGTGCAGCGCAACAAACTTTTCCTCCAGCACGACGTTTTTCCTTCCGTTTTTTCGTTACGTTGCACTCGTGGATTTGTTTTTTCCTTTTCCTCGTGCCAAGGTACCTCATCCCCCTTATTTTCTCACGCGCACCAGGGAATTCACGGGCAATTTAGTTGCACGGCCGTTCAAAGGGGCGGGGGGAGGGGGGACCGCAAGGCCAGGTGAGCAGACCACGGCTTTCCTCCCTCTCTCTCGCTCTCGATTCCGTGGCCACGTTGTAGAATATGCATCGCGCTGGTAACCGGTGTTTCGTGGATTAACGAGACCGAGCCCCGGCTGCCACGTGGGAAGAAGAGTTGCGCGCCAGAATCGGTGATCAATCGACCCACTGCTATACATACCTGTATTTGCGAGCGCTGCGGAAAGGTTAATATTTGTAGGGCTCGCGTCAACAGCAAGTTGCAGGACGAGCGAATGGAGTTACTGGTGTTGATTTGTCGCTAACTAGCGGTAATCGCGATGAAAGCTCATGTATTCCCTCGATATTCCTGGGTAACTGCAAGAACCGTGTTTGGGAACACTTTTTGTCCCGACCTTTTTTTTTTCGTTCATTCCGATTATGAAGAGCGAGTAGTGAAGGGGAAAAATAAAAAAAATTGATCGACCGAGCGAACGTGCAATATATACCCGTGTGATTGAGAAAAAAGGGGGTGGAAACAGCTCGAAATCCACTCTAAAACCCTTTGGTGCAAATTTATTTGTTTCTTTCTCGATAAAACGATAAGTCACCCGGAATATTCGCGATTTCGCTGCAAACAATTTTTACGGGGCTAGCCGGGGCAAAGGGTTTTTCCTCCCAACTTTCTTGCCACCGCCTTCCCCGCGAGTCGATCGAGCGGTGTAATTATCGATACGACGCGATGAGTGTGTCCATTAAAAAGACCGCGAGTACACGCAAGCTGATTAATTAGAAAATATGTATAATTGCCGACTACCGTACTCTTGCGAATTATCGCTGTGTCAACAGAGTGTATGGATGTGTGCGCCACTGCGGTAGTTTTTCCGATGAAAAATTAGCACACCTGCACGAGTGTATGAGCGCATGAGACGCGTTCCGTGGGATTTAAAGAGGAGGTAATAAAGCAGTCGTGGCGTGTAGTTGCGATGCGCTTAAACACCCACCGGATCGAACGGTAAGAGGTTTTTTATCGCGCGTCAGAGCTTTTTTTTACCACATTTTCGCGCGTAGCGGCGTTAAAATGGAGATACCTTTGCCAGTGTTTACTCATTCAATGAGTCTTCCAATCGAATGTAAACGTCGTTACTTCCCCCCATCCGAAGCTGTATTTTTTGCCTCGTTTGGAGGAGTAAACTTTTCGATTTTAATACATCATCAAAGGATGCGGACTCGAGAGCGAAATCCGTCGTTTTAGCGGGACGCATTAAAGCACTAAAACCAATAAAAGACAAAAAAAAAAAAAGGGATACGGAGCATTTTCCGAGCCGTAAGGTTTTACTCCATTAATTTTGCCCCCTCACCCCTCGATTCAAACTGGAGTATCCAGTATCCAGGAGTGGGGTGCGCGAAATCAATGTTTTACTTTCATATATTTCTTTCCTCCGCACCCCCGATTCACTCTTTTGGCTCTACAACGAAGCGGTACTTTCTTTTCTCCCCCTCTTTTCCAAAAGTCGACTAGTGCCCGACGAGGTTAGTTGGCTTTCTTTTCCCTTCAAAATGTCATAACTCACTTGGCTCGTAAATCTGCCAGGGGGGGAGGGACGAGGGTAAGTACATCTCAATACTCGCGATCAAAACACCCTGGAGGGGATGCTCGGATCAAAAGAGGCCGGCGACACTCGTCAAAACACCCCGAGTAAAAAAAAAGCAACGGGCGCCTGGAAGACCCGGCGCGCGCGAGCCGGGCGGAAAACACACCCGAGCGCGAGACCGCAGCTCGGGAAAGAGCCCGCCCCTTATCGCGCTCCCCTGCCCGAAATCGTTATAAATTATACGACTCGGTGCAGGCCCTCCCCGTTTCTTCTTGCAGCTCTGCTTCTTATCTCCGGAACGGTGTCTCTCTCTCTCTCTCTCTGTCTCGGGCCGGCTTAGCGCGCACTCTCTCGAGAACTCTGCTCTCTTTAGCGCGGCGCCTCCGAGGTGGTGGTCGAGGGGAAATTTATGTCCTCGTTTCAGGGATGTAGGGGCTCTGTGTACGCGGACGAGCCGAAAAAGTGGGAGTTTTAGGTATTTACCTTTTTTTCAGGGTATATTAGGTGGAGAGCTAATGAGCCGGTGGTTGACTCGATCTCCAACTCGAGTTTTTACAGTAAAGACGGATGCTCCGTGTTTACTCTCGTGCGCGACAGGTTGGGTATTTTTTTTATCATTTTATCTTCCGTAGGCGATGTTGCAGGGGACGCTTCGATGAAGAAGAAATGCGTGCGATTTTACACGAGTGAGAAATTACTTTCTGTCACGTCGTTTGCCCCAGTATAGGCGAGAGATCGCTGTTGCAGATAACGGAGGAGGGCATTGATTCGTGATTTTTTTTTTTATTTTTTTTTATTTTCAAAGCCTCGAGTTTTCGGTGTATACAGTGCGGCAATGGGTATAACCCGGTTCCACGCGATAATCTGAGCGGCAAATCTTGATTTATGCTTCTGGTTCTTTGCCGTGAATTCATACGTGTATATATATATATATATATATATATATACGTACAAATCGCCCGATACGCGTGCACGTTTTGTCGAACTTTACGCGTAAACTTTGGATTATCCGGTGTACAGTTTGTCAAAAAATACACCTCCACCACTGCCACCGGTTATCCTTTTCCCCTTCCTTTATTTTTTTCCATTCTAAAACCACACGCAGGTGCCTACATCCCTCAAAGAGTTGCTTTCCAAACTTTTTTTTACTCCGAGACCCGAAAGAAAGTTCGCGCTCGTACAGTCGAAAAGGGTATTTTTACCGCGTGTATGTTTTCTCAAAACGCCGCAATAAATCACCGGGCGTCAAAGCTCGCGTGAACGGCCCCTCCTTTTCACGGATGAAAAATCCCCACAGCGCGACAAAGCCAGCTCGCGTTGAAGACCTCTCGGGGCGAGAAGAGGAAGTAATAGCAATTTCTCGCTCTCGGGCGTAAATGAATATATAACCAGCAGCGCGACAGCGGGGCTCGATCGTCGAGGGGGGAAAAAAAACTGTCCCTTCGCGAGAGCGCTGGCAATATATAATTCCGCTATCTAATCCCTCCGAAATTCCGCCCCCTCGTGAGGGATTTGGCTGGCTATCATATTGTTTGGCAGCCTGAGGGGCGCATGGGGGGGGGGTAGGAATGGAAGATGGACACCCGGGCATTTGTTGCTAAACAATAAATCCAACACCCCACCCCCCTTATCGGCCGTTCAGCGGTCAAAGCGCGCGACGCTGCCCGTGTGTGCGCGCACTGTCTCTCTGTTCGCGCAATCTCTCTTTCACGGGGCACGACGGGGACGCGGCCTCATCAATAAAGCGCCATTATTCCCGGGCTTTGGGTATTTTTTCACGACCCATGGGGGGGAAAAATGCTCCATTGTTTTCTATCTGCCCTTTTTCTCGTTGATATGTATCTCTCTCTCTCTCTCTCTCTCTCTCTGTGCTGCAGCTCTTTGGGGAGGGGGATGGAATCGGTCATCCGTTCGACAGCCGCGCCGGGGTGTTGACACAGCACCGCGAGTCCTCCGATAGTCGCATAAATTATGATAATCGCCTCGTTTTATCAGCCAACCGCGCCATTGCCGTGGTCCCTGCGTTGTAATGACGTTCGTCGGGACACGGGGGAGGGGTCGGAGCAAAGTTTTTTTTTCTCCAGCTCCGCTTAAGCTGCTGATTTAGCCATGGGATTTGTGTCGCATGGGTTTGTTTCGCGACGTCAGTATTACCTTGGTTTTTACACATTCAATTCCAACTCCCGTGGGATCAATTGGTCGTAGGCAATAGCATCATCAACAACATCAACCAAGCAAAGCAAACAAACAGATATATTATGCTGCTCCCGTGGAGGTGCTGATTAGGTGCGCGTCCTACGGATGATATTGCGTCGGTGTCGAGATCAATCGAAGAAAAAGATAAAAATGGAGCCGAGTTCCAAAAAGACATGATAAGATCCGGTAGAGGCCGCGTTGGCAGTGGGGCGGAAAAGCGCGGATTATCGCGTCAAATCGGGCCGGCCAATCTGTTTCCATCACGGGCCAGCCGGCAGGTCATCCCATTTGCGGGATAAAACGAAAACACGGGCGCGACAGTGACAAAACGGGTGCGCGCTCTCTTTGTGCTGCTCCTCCGGTAAAAATCCGAGGGTACGCGTGGCCGTGGTAAATTGATAACGAAAAATAGACCCTGTTTTCTCGAAGCTCACGTGCGTGCCAACTGCGGGGGGTTGATGGAAAGATTTAAAAAAAAATCACGGCAAATGACGCGTCAGCGAGGGGGTAATAGAGTCGTGGGTCCGAGTAATAACACAAGAGAGCGCGCGAGGAGGAAAGAAACCTTTTGGTTTTCGCGGGGCCACGAGGGTATCCGCTCGGCAGTTTCTTCCGGCAGCTCCCGTGGCCTTTGCCAGCCGAGAGTCAACCCCGACCCATTTCTCCGCGCGAGCGGAAACTAATATCCCTGTCAAGGAAGATAATGCCCGCTTCCGAAACAAGAGCGACAAAACTATTTCCACCCCCCACCCCATCTCGGTCCTTCTTTCCTCCCCCCGTATCCTACATGGCTCGCAGCGCGCGTCGCCTTTTTCTTCATTTCTCCCGGCTGGGCGCTAACAAATGTACACCCATGCCAGTATAGAGGGACGCCCGAGCGAGTTTGGCTGGCTCGCGCGATGGCGGGAATAAGGGGAAAAAAAAAAATGAATAAGAGCCGAAACGACCCGTGCACGTAGTGAGGACGCCCGCTCGGATGGGAAAGGGTCTCGATGGACGCTCGTATTTTGCGATACGTGCGGCATGAAAAGTGCAAAAGAAATGGGCGATACACGCGACCTCGTTAGCAGGACTGATATTTAATAATTCAGTTTGTCTCTGCCCCGAGTTGGAGAACCTCCGTTTCCCGACCCCTTTGCACGATGAGCTCTTTTTCAAAGTAATTAAAAGTATAACGCAAGGCAGGCTTTGCACTTTTCTTTTATGGTTCACGTGCCTCGTTACCACGGCACACTCGAACAAATACGGGGCAAGAGCTCGTTTTTCTGATTTCCCAATTATGTGAGATAAACACTGGCATCACCGAGAAAAGTCTGACGTTGTCCTTGGAAATGGGTGCTCGTACGACAGGACCTCCCGGTGAAAGTACATTTGTGCGATTGCTCAACGTGACGATGTACAGGGATCGATTCATCGGTACAAAGGGCGAGAACAGATTCGGTTTCATTAATTTTGAGTGGCCGAGCGCAGATACGTGGAGGGGGGGGGGTGGAAATATTTATCAGGGTACACGAATGGCTCGAATTTTATTGGAAGGGTACCGTAGTCCGATGGAAATGAGGCAATATTTTGTCGAGCGGAAGTATAGTTAGCCAACGATTCTCTGTTTCTTCGTACCCCCCCTGATTCTCGACACAGCTAGAATTTCAATTTTATGGATACCGGGTCATCCACGCGCGGACGCTTTCGTTTCCACGAAAATCCGATCCAACAGCAATGTACACGGGTCCCCCGAGGGAGTCACACTGTCTCTCGGTGGACGAAACTTTTTCCGTGCGAGTCCAATCACGCGGTCGTAAAGCTCAGCGTAGGAGTTGGGGGTGGGTGGCAAACGACTTTGCGCAACTGCGATCGAGCGTTCCCTTGATAACTTTACGTGTCGTCTTTGAATCTCGTGGTGGTGGCGAGGAATAAACCGCGGGTCCGATGAAAAGACTGGGGGAGATTGACATTTTCCCCGGATGCCGATTGATTCGTTTCGAGTCGTCGTGGGTATCTATATCCATTAGATCGGGTTTTTCTTTGTTTTTCCCCGAGAAATCCTCCGCGTTCGTAGGAATTTTCCAACTCTGCCGATCGAATTTTTCTCGGGATACCAGGCTGACCGCACTGGAACAAAGTTTTTACCACCCGTCCCAAACTTTTCTCCTACCCTACGGTCAATAGCTCCAAGTTCTTACTTCGTACAATCATCGGCGGGGACATGATCATCGTACGTGTCGAATCAGTGATTGGAGTGGTCACAGTTGCGTAACTGAGCACAACCGACTGATGGTAGCCTTAGTGGAAATCAAAAATTAATCGATAAAACAGTTGGCGTCAGTAAAATCAGGGTGTATTAACTCTGGTTTTAAGAGGGTAGGGCAGCAGTAGGGGTATCGAGTCGTTCGATGTTTGACTTGTAACGCCACTATCGAGCCCAATCGAGTACAGTCGAGGGGACTTTGAAAGGCCTGTGTGTATACACCTGTAGTGGTAATAATAATCAAGGCGGACGTATCACAATACACAGGCCTCACCAACTAATATGGCCTAAGAGGCCCTTTGATCTAGGTTTAGAACACCAACTCTCCGTGGACTACCATGGAGTACATTGTGTGCATTGATGCGCCAAACATTTGTGTTTTATGATGCATACGCGCTATCGGCCCATGGGTGGATAAACCAAAGCGTTTCGTACTCCCTCGTTGATTGATTACGCTGCCCTGATCTTGTCAATATTAATATTGTTGTTGGGGCCGATAAGATGTGTTGTTAGGGTACACTAATGGGATATACGAGGGACAAGGAAAAAGAAGAAAAAAAGAAGTTCTTGACAAGACAAAAGTGAGTCGTTACCGAAATAGAAAAGAAGAGGAGCATCGGTGACGTAAGTGCTCCCACGTTGCACTGGGCAAACTTATGCTCTTGTATATTATTTGATCACGAAGAAAATAACGAACCACTAATTGGAAGCGAAAACACGACCCAGATACGTTTCAATGCGAGCTTTGTTGTGTAACGTATGAGTGAAAAAGTTATTTTGAGGTGCGAGCCCTTTTCACGATTCGGGATCGATCGTATAGTTTGTAACCCGAATAAGGCCAGGATTTTTTTTTCCTCCACTGATCCAATTATCAAGAATCAATCATTAATTTTCGAGCTCCTTCAAGGTATCTTTTCAACCTTTATCTATTCCCTTCGAACGTAAGCGCACTTTTTTCAAATCATAATGTATATTCACCAGTTTCGAACAACAAAAAGATCAAAATCATTTATGAAAAGTTTGTTGGTAAAGAAATACGAGGACAAAAAAAATGTTGAACGCCAAAAAACGATTTGCACAAAAACCTCTTTCACTGAGATTCCCGTACAATGTCGTAGTTGTGGAAATACGAAATAGACTCCTCAACGTGCGACAGACGGTACGCACCCATTTTTGCGTATCTTCAAAGCAATCCTCTATATATGTAGGAACCGACACCCCGAACGCACGCATGTACATCCACAAGTGACGAACGCTTTCGCCATCCAGAGCGGAAACATCGACCCTCCCAAAGATTAAAATTCGCCACCCGTGCCCCCTTTACCTCAGCCCTTGGAGACACTTCCGCCTTTTCTCTCTTGCACGTACATACACCTACTTTCGCATCGACCTGGGAAAAACGAAGTCTGCACGAGTCGAGCCCGTACCCTCCTCCCGTCTCTTTTCCGAGGCACTAAAGCATCACCTGAACGGACTCGAGAGGAAAAGGCCGTCGTACGTGCCCAAGAGGAGCCAAGAAAAAGGGCAAGTATGGGCGACAGCGGGAGGAAAAGATAGACACGCTCGGAGATGCCGCTGCAGTAAGAATACTCGCCGGCTATTTTGGAGTACAATCACGAGAAACGAATCATTTTTGGCCCGTCTCCAATGAGGGGCGTGTGACCGGAAGGGTTTTTCCTTTTTCCAGCACTGGTGGTCGTCTACGCGCGCAATATACAAACACGCCCCGTACCTGAGGCACGAGGATGCAGAGGGGGATACGACGACGACGCGCTGAGACTTGGATATTAAGCCTCGAAGCGACAGCTATGGAGAAAGTAACAAGAGGAGGTAGGGGTCCGGGGGGGGGGGCACTCGACAAGCTAGTCTTGCTTTGCGGATAAGGCTTTAATTAGGATTCGTCTTATCGCAGCAGTAGCAGCAGCCAGTCGGTACCTATATCTATTCTGCAGCTGCGTTCCTACCTGTCGACTTTTTTCTCACGCCTATTTTTTTTTTTTTTTTTTGTCGAGCGCGTGCTAAACTCAAGTGCAGGGAGCGGGTGTTTGCGATAGTGCCAGTTTCATTGCTTGGCTGGCGGACAAGTAGCGAGGGGGCGGGTGAAGGGCTCTGTGCGCGAGCTCTGCATGTTTTCGAGCCAGAGTCGACCGGTCAAGTGGAGATTGTGGCTTGAAAAATAATTGTTAGCGCCTCGCTCTCGCTTGGCTCCCCTTTGAATTTTATGGGCACTAATGGACACGAGAGCTTGCAAGCAAATGCACTCGCATGACTTTTGCGGTGATTATTTGCTCATGATTTCTTCACGACGATTTTCCTCAGCGTGATGAGTATTATTGGGGTTACAGTGTTCAGTCTTTTTTTGAATCCACAACAAACTTTTTTGCATTCATTTCTGCAAGGAAAAAATTCACTGGTTATTTTACTACGAAATAGACCCTGTATTGTTTTTCAGAGCTTTAGAAATCCAACTTTTCTCGAATTATCGATTACGGCTCTGTTTATTCCGTCTTAGCATTATCTGGCTGTTTATTGTATTAAGTTTCCCGTTAAAGCGGAACTTCCAGCGAGGGAGTTATAAGCTTGTTGTCTTTAAACATGATTTGAATATTGTATATCTCCACGTAATCTCAACTATAACAATGGTTTTTTTAGCTTATGAATCAGATAACGAGAACATCTTTCATTTATATCTTTTCACCAGTACTGTACACCAAATCTACGTTTCTCCTGACACGCTGCCTAAAAAAAAAGTTTAATCCGTTTAGGTGTGTTAATAATCATAAACACATTTGTCTGTCCTTGAATTATGAATGTCTACTTAAAATCGTACGTCTGACCGAATATTGACCTGTACCACTTCTTGAATAATGATGTAGATACGAGTTGCATGCATTAATTATAATAATAGCTTTGTACTGAAATCTGTATGTTGGACCTAATGACATACTCGAATTACTTTAAACTCGTATTTTGTATTGATTTAAAGATAGTGTAACCAAAGAAAAAATACCGACACACATTACGATCTCTAATGATCATACTACGTTCTCTAATGAGTACTCAAACCTTATGGCTGACTCAATCATGACTTGCACTACTGTTTATTCTTATTTCTTATCGACTTAGCATAAATGAAATTCAAAAAACATGCAGACTTTAGTTACAAGCGTTGATATCAATTACAGATATCGGTGACTCCTATGAAGACTGGCACTCAGATTTTCTTATATTATGTTGGATCTGTATTTGTAACCTACTAACTTAAATTTAATGCAATAAAAGAATTGGATACACTTTTTTGGGCGCTAATAATAATTAATACGTACCAACACTCTAACAGCTGACTATAAGGGGTTACACTACTTGACTCTTGTCATGTCGTATTGACTTTAAGTTAAGGTAGTGAGAAAAAAGATGTGATATGAATTACAAGGGCAGTAGATAACTATGAGAATGATGATAGTAATGATGAGGATGATAATGATCATGCTGATGATGATAATGTTAGACAGATATTAGAAATTGGCTGATTAAATCTTGATACATACTACTTTTGATAACTACTGCATCGTAAATGTAACTCGAAAAATCATGCAGACATTAGTTACATACTCTAATAAACAATCATATTATGTACTCGAACAGTTTGTCTGACCCAATCATGACTCGTACTACTGTTTATTAATATTTTCTATTAATATCCGATGAATGTAATTCTACAAATATATGCGTTAATAATGATGGATATCGATGACTCCTACGATAACAGGCATTACTCAGACTTTTCAATGTTATATTAGATCTGTATGTCTTACCTAATCGTGACTTGCACTACTTTTCCCCGTGTAAGTGCTAGCTTAATTAAAACGCAACTCCAAAAAATGACGTCCATGTAATGAGCGATTCTAATGATCAATACTTACCTAAGCTCAAATGTCTGACTAAACAGTGACTTACACTACTGGCTATTCTTATATCATTTTGACTCAAAGTAAATGTATCTCGAAAAAGATGATGCAACATGAAATACATGCGTTTATGGTAATCATAGACAAGTACTAGGGTTTGGCTGACTTGATCTTGACTTGTACTACTTTTTATCATTATTCCATACAAGCTCACATTAAACTCGAAAAAAAAACTGACGTTAGTGAAATGTACTGCAGTGGCTACTTACATACTTGAATCAAGTGTCTGACCCAATCATGACTCGTTTATTTCTACTGTTTATTCTCACTCCCTATTGATTTTAAAAATACGTAACTCGAAAAAAATATACAAAATCTACCACTATGCCTTAACAATGCCTGATAACGATAACATTTACAAACACTGACACAACTCAGATTTTCAAATAATTCACATGACTGACATAACAGTGACTCGTACTACTTGTTTTTTTAATCATCTCTAACTTCAACTGACTTTTACTCAAAAAAAAATGTAAGCTTGATCCACGTGAGCTATGCATGACCTAATCTTGACTCGCAATTACTTGCCCCACCTATTCCTACGCCACTGCGCATAGTACAGCCGGCATCATTAAACAAATAGAGCACCTCTCGGGCATGTTACTCTGAATAATAAATATTACAGAGTCTCTTGCAAGTAGGTACATATTATTGTTATAATCCTTAAAAGATTGACTGCACGTGGTCTGAAATGGCAGTGATTCTCTGGAGAGAGCACTGAAAATTTCATCGTTTGATCCCAGACTTAAGGTCTACGTACCTCGTCCGTATACCTGCAAGCATTAGATCGAGACAGAAAAAAAGCGCGGAAGCTACTTTAAAAGATAAACCCATGAATAACGGAGGTCTAAGGATCGCGAAGAACCATCAAAACCTAAATATGAAAATTTCCAGGCAAAGTTGGCAAAGTAGGGGAGACTTCCATTGCCCTCCAACGCTCGAAGTGGAAATCCCACCAGATGAGATCCGAAGAGCGACAAGTAAGAGCGAGAGAGCCGAAGACTCCCGGTGAGGAGCCTCGGCACGAGTTATTACGCGAAATTAAGATTCACGAGTTCCAAGGTGTACATTTCTTTGCTCGACCTCCTTTGAAAATTAAAAGTGCGGGGCAAAAGGTGATGGTACGTGTAGATAAGACGGCCCAACGTGCACGAAAGAATTCCCACTGCTATTTTAATCAACGAGATCCGCTAAAGGAGGTGCACAAGCAAAGAGAACCGAGCAACAGCACAAGACAATCTCGACAAGGCGGCGGTGTCGACTCGCGTTGCTGCTCCTCTACGACAAACTAGGTTTCAACGCAAAGCCAGTCAGGCAGGCTCTATTGTACATTTGCTTCTGTGATCTTTCCATCGGCAGCTGTCAAAAGCCGATGCACTTCCCTAACGTTGTAAGAGACCAAGGCTGCGACAAACGGTTCACTTATGCGTGGCTCTTTGGAGTATGGAGACATGCACAAAGAGCTTGCCATTCTTTTTGTCTCTGAAGCTAATTGGCTCACCCATATGTGGTATCAATGTTAATTCACCTAACTCCTCCTGTTCTCCATTTTTTTTACGATTCCTTTGATAAATCGCACGTTTACACATTGACAATGAAAGCTAAGAAGATACGAAATTAATTGTTAGATGGTTTTATCCAAATCCAAAACACGTTTTTTTTTGGTGTTGCTTTAAGAATCAATTTCTAAACTAACGGTGAAGTAGAATCGTCCAAGATATACTGGTACCCCCAAATAAAAGCTCATGAATTTCTTTTTAACGTACACTCCAAAAAAAAAAAACCAACAAACAAATAAATCAGCCAACTTCGCTTGATCCTCGACTTTGCTCCTGTTTTGTTTCGCAAATTAAACTCACTGGTATTAAAACGGCTAGATTTGAAATTTATAGCTAGTATTCCGAGTTGTTTCGCAGCAAGATCCATTTAGAGGAAATGCAATTCTGAATAATAAAATTCATCCTCAAAGCGAACCCCATAAGAAGCCGAGGTAACAAGATTGGCTACTACTACTCCTCCATTCTACGTTATATATATATGTATATCCCTGCTCCGTAGCGCCTTGATTCGTACAGCCGAATCTACGTATACAGGGAGAAATAGAAGGAAGTCAAACGCAAATACGTATATAATGTACGTCTCAGTCGAGTTCAAAGAGAGAAACTGAAACTAGAAGAGTATCAGTATACACGAAGCTGCTTTTCCGGCCCGTCTTTTCATCAACGATGCTATTTATGACGTTTCCTATAAGAAAAATCACACGCCCCCCCCTCCCCCATATTTTGCTTTTTCCTCGCACTCCCGTTCCTGTACGTCTTGACTCGCATCTGAAAGTAATGACAAATTAATGCACTTTTTGAGAAACGCACAGTGCAAACACGAATAGGCAAGTTTCCCCGTACCTGTCGATCATCCGTTTGGCTCATTACTCTGCCAACACGACAATAATAATAACGATAGACGATGCCAATAACGAGGGAGGAAACAGTATACACCAGTCGCGGTGTAGTGCTCTCGTTTGAAATAATTTGCGCTGTTTGCAAGACGAAATCATCCATAATAGCCATCGCGAAGTACCAATATACTCTGTCAATATAATATGTAGATAAGCAATGGATGGGTGAATAGTCGAAACACGTGCATAAATAAATAACAGTGGCTTCCAAGTAACAGCACTCACAGACCGTCCCAGTTATGTATAGGTATATACACCCACGGGTAAGACAAAGCTGTATACTCACCAATTAAGAGAGAGTACAAGCCGACAGCTGAGGGTATACAATAGACGAGTAAATTGCACACCGGAGGTAATGGGGGTTGGGGGGGGGGGGAAGGTGGTGTGGCAAGCAATACACGGTATTCATCCGCGATTCGAATGTAAAAACAGAGGAGAGGAGAAGAATACGGGCGGGTGGAGCGAATCAAGGCGGATTTTTCATTTTTCATCGAAGCAGCTGCCGTTGCTTCCCCGCTGGTTCTGCCTACACACGCGAACATGCGCTGCAGGGGCGGTTATTTCGCAATTTTATCGGACTGGATTTCCTCGAACGCGACGGCGCCCGGCAATAACGAAAACTGTTTGTTTGGTGTACGTGTGCGCGGGGAGCCCACGATCGGCAAAAAGTCCCGAGGATGGATGGAAAAAAGTATAGCAGCAAGTTGGCGTGGGGGAGGAAAAGGGGAGCAAGAGCCAGCCACGGGGACGGTATCCGCAGCGGCGAGGCAAGGAAAAAAACTCCATCGGTGGAGGAAAATAGTCGCATCGGAAAAGCAATTGTTTGAATTAAATGCGCTGCCTTCCTTCCCTTTATTTTTTCTGCGACCGCGGAGCCTCATCCTTTGCACCCGAGTCCTTTATTTCATATTAGGATCGAATTTATACCCGCTCCGGTGAATTGGAGTCGGTTAAAAAGTATACATTAGAGGAAAGCTTATGGAGCGAGGAACGCACTGAATCACCTTGCGCATCGATTATTGGGATCTATTACCTTAACGCAGCCGCTTCAGTTTGTAATGCCATTGTACTCGCATGCTTCGATGGATCTGCAATTTTTATCCACTTTCAAAAGGTTTTCGCTAATGAGGTGGCCATCAAATGTTCGTAACGAGGGATTTGCATTGTTATTCAAGGGTAAAAATGTAAATCGCCCGAAAGCCTCGTACGGGCGCAAAATGACTCTTGTAATGGAACGTTCCTTGTTGGAGGTAAGCGTACCGCACCCCCATCGTGATTAAATCGTAGAAATTTTAAGCTCAATATTCCACGTGCATGGAATTCCAAGTTGGTCCATTTTTCCGCTTACGAGGGAACAATTTCCTTCTTTTTCCGAGAAAGAAAAACACATGCTCCCTACGCCCTCGCCGTTTCGTATAATATGTGGGATACGCGCTAAGAAGAAATACATCTTTCCGTTAGCGGTGAGCGAAGCCGCAATTTTAATTGAAAGTCCCGGGAGAAACGAGAATCGTCTCTTTTCCACTCTCCCCCCCCCTCCCTGATCCTCGACACTCGGGCGAAGAAAGGATGGAAGGGGCAAAAAGGTGAGGCAGGAAGGAAGGAACGTTACTGTAACTCTCGCTTTCTCTCTCTGGTCAAGCAATTTGACTTTCAAAGCACGCGTGCAACGCTGCATAACTTCCATTCTCTCCTGTCTCCTCCCCCTGCGTACGTACACCTTCTCATTACTGCGTGAGTTTGCGTTTCTTTTATTTTCCCTGGAAAAGAGGCCAAGAAAAGTAAAAAAAAAAAAAAAAAAAAAGGAGAAGAAGAAAAAAAGAAATCGGCACTCTGGCGACGACGTTTCCTTCCAACTCGCTGATTGTGTTTACTCGGCGCGTTCCCTGATTAAGCAGAAGAGTCGAGACTCGTGTACGTGTGTATATATACAACGAACAAACGGACTCTCAAGCCCGCGAGTAGCTGTTTTTTCCCTCCGACGACGTCCCCGCCCGTCGCTTGTATCGCTCCCGTAACTTTTGCGACTGTTTTTTTTTTTTTTTTCCTCTTCCCGCCGGTATTGACCTCTACTAACCTACTTCTCCTTGTCACGGCTGACTTTGCTGAGCTTCGTCTTCTTCTCCTCGGTCCCATCGCTGCTGTCTTCCCTTCTCCGTTCCATACGTCAGTGGAGTAACGACAACGTCGCCAAGGCGCGGAGATAATGCTAACTCCACGCTTGGCTGATTGGATTTTTATACGTGGCAGCCCTGTACTCCACGTGCGTGCATAGTGCACACAGTAGCTCCAACGTTTTTTTCCGCGTCTCGAGCCAGAATGTTACGTAACTTTCTACCCCGTCTTTCCTTCCGTCTCCCGATATTTTTTGTCCCTCCCTGTGCCGCTGCGTGGCTGAGTTTCCCCTGTTGCAAATTTCTTCTTGGTCTGAGCGATGGCAGTAGGGCCGCTGCCAACAAGCGCTGCCGGATGTATACAAAAAGTGCTTGTTTTTTCTCTTTTTTCCTTTTTTAAAATAAGGTTGTCGTACCATTTGCAAGAAAAAACCGGCCTCCCCAGTCAGACTAGGGCTTATTACTCTGATTCAGCTGGTATTCCTTGCAAGCTTCAGCGGAAACTCGTGCTAATGTGCTGAGCGAAAAAATGAACTTAGTGTATAATATACCTACCTATGTGCCAGGGGGGGGGGGGAGAAGGGGATGAAAAAACGATAAATCCTTAATTTTTTCCTTTTTTATATTGTTGACGTGGGATTTTTAATGGTTATTAACTCGGCTTTTGCCACAATATGTCTTTCATGTATATGCGTTTTTTTTTGCATTCGAGCTCACTCGGCAAAAAGCACGAAACGAGAGCTGTAATCTGCCGCAAAGCAAATAAAATTCATTACGAACGATTATATCCCCCGCCAAGTTCATAAATATCCCCGAGCTTATTTAATTAAGTTCAAGTTCAGAAGCTCCCGTTTTCCATATACATGTATATACGAGTATATATTATTCCTGCCCCGGCTTCGTAGTCGTCCGTGTTCCAATTTCTTCATTTTCCTTATGGAACAGCTCGTAACTCGCCGACTGGCTTACCATCCCCCACCCCAAAACCTCTTTCTTCCTCTTTATTATTCCAGTATTTCAGGAGCATTTAAGGACGATCGATATCACGAGCAGGGACGGTAGGTGGGGAGCGTGCTCTAATTCCTTTAATGGCTCGCTGCCGATATCAGCGGAATTATTACGAAGCACATTGGATACTGTCCCTCTGCGGAGCTGGAAATGATAATGAAAAAGAAAAACAACCCCCAAATCACGCGGGTCTGCAGAGTTTTTTTTTTCAACTCTAGTGGAAAGTCGTTAAACTCTACGGTGTAGATTAATAATCGGCGTAATGAGCCGTGACGAGCATTTGAGAAAAGCAACGCTGGAAATACTCGCTCGAGATAAATTCGGGTCTTCCACCGATTCGGCATTTCGATATTGTGTATTAACCTTTGTCGCTATTATCCTAGGGTATATTTAACAGTTTTTCCGTGGAACGGACGAGTAAATGGTCTTAACGACGTTGCACCACATATTCAGTGGTGTAAGGCACATTTGGTGAATGTCGTGCATAAATTATACGTAATGCGGCCAAGCTGCTTTGAGGATCCATGCGGTAGCACGCAGCTTGTCATAATTAACAACCAATATGAGGTAAAGTACCGAAAAATTTAATCGCATTTGCTTTGGATGTTATATTAAGCAAGACCGAAACGTTATCCGATTTATGCTTTCGTTCGTGGGTGGAACTCAAAAGGGATCGTTGGGCAACAAATAATTCATCATCCGGCCACCACCACCTCGTCTTGTACTCTCATAACTACGAAAGTGCACCTGAAATATTTGTACGAAATCGGTACCCAAGAGCTTTTAGTCGACGCAAAAACACATCGATGTTCATCCACACGTAATTTTATCGGGGCACAAATATGCAGAAAGAACGCGGCAACGTGGAAGAGAAGTACCAGAGTAGGGAGAATCGAAAAAAAACTCGGGTACCTATGCTTCTCTCGATACGTTGCCGCAAAGTCCTAAAAACTGTACTATCCCTGCAATAACGGCCCCAATAAAAACTTGGGGCCTTCCGCCGGGCGAACTTTCCCTGGAAATGGAACGGTCCTATTACCCCGAGGGTTGTACGAGCGTACAAGCGAAGGGCAAAAAGACAATAGGAGAGAGAGAGCAAGGACTATCTGATTATCGTGAGAAATGGCACCTTCATTTTTCCACTCTTTACCGAGCCGTCGCCGGTTAAATGACTCGAACTCGGCTTTTCTTCGTTTCGCAATTTTTCTCCCCACCCCCTCCCCCAATGCCCTGCCAGCCTGTTCATCATACTTTTCTTTGCCTTTTTTTTCGTGCCATATTATATGTGTTTTTTTCTTTTTCCTTCTCCTTCACTTTTCGATCTCGTCCGTCGTCAAAGATGTTTTTTTGATGGATGAGCCCCGGAGTATTTGGTTAATAGAAGCGCGAGGAAGCGGGAGGACGATCCTCGGCTGCGGGGAAATGAAATATGAGGGCAGCGACGAGCCTTATCTCCCGCGTCGTCCAAGATTACCCCGCGGAGGAAATTTCCTTCGCCGCCCCGTTTGCACAATGCGATCGAATGTTCTTGTATTTCACCTGGTGCGAAAAAGCCACGTCGCCCACGAATGGATGGATGCTTTGGAGTAAACGGGGTAATCATGTCGAGGGGAGATGTTTTTATCGAAAAGACAAGAGTCTACGAACAAGTGAGCACGGTGAACGTTGCTAATTGGCCCGGCAAAAGAGCCCGATCGGATCGAAACTTTTGAGCTTTGTTTACTTCGAATGGAACAGAAGTACTTGCTTACTTTGGCGCTTTTCCGAGAATAAAAGTCAATTAGGTACCACCGGAGTGTTTTCCCAATCAACGGGAGAGATGGGCGAAACAGAGGAGGGACTCAACCCACTGAAAACGCCTCCACGGGCCCTGGACAACCGGATGAGGAAGCTTGCAATGATTTTCTCAAATTATCGTAGAATAAGATTGCAAAACCTCGAAATCCGTTTCGAGCGACCCACATTCGGTTCGCAGTGGCCGAGCGAAAAGGGCACTCGGCGAGCGGCATCTTATCGCTCTTCGGGGCGATCCGGAGATACACCTCGCCCGCGAAACGCTTTTTCACATTGCAAGCGCGTCCGCGCGCAATATTTCAGGAGGCGCCCTCCCACGCTCTCGAGTAATCTCGTTCCGTCAAATTTTTCCTCCACCTCCCCCCGAGCTGGCACGCGAGGGATCAACGTAGCAGGAGCCTTCATCCCCGGGAAAAGCTATCCGAGATAAATCAAACGAGCCGTCCATACTCTCTCTCTCTCTGGCGAAAAACATAGGCCAGAGGAGCGTAGTAGCCACCATGAATTTTTTTAAGGACCATCGTACCTGCAGCCTTTCTTTCCTTCTTTACTTCTTGACCGCTCTATAGCCAAATGCTGGGCTATTACTGACAAATCCAAACAGTTCCACGATACGGCCTCGGTGTTTTTGTAACAAATTTCCTCGCTTCGGGCACAAGGGGTCACGTGCGCGTTCTTTGTTTGCGCCTGTGGGGAAAATAGAGTTGCGTCGAGTCATTGCAAATTCATAGCCATTGCCACCAAAACGGTCGGTTGTCCACACCGTAAGAGGAGTGCCCTTTCGTTTGACGTGCCAGAGAATACATCCTTAAGGGGGGGTAGGAATGACGTTGACGTCTAACGGGGGTGGGTGAAAAATCCACGAGGAAGATTTCCTCGCTCGCCAAAGATGCGAAGCTCTTCTCTTTGCTCGCTGGCCTCGTGACTACGTCTTCGTTTCTTATAAAGTCCTGCTCGGCCTGTGGCCCACTACGATACGTGACTCACATTCGTGGGGCAGTTTCGACGCGCGAAATCATCGAGACGTCCTTTTCCTACCTTTTTTGTTTGTTTTTTTTTTTTTTTTTTTTTTCCATCATCTGGGCCCTTTGGTAGTGGAAAAGCCTGTGTTTTCTGAGCTTAACCTGCCAAATTCTCGCACACTACCGATCTTATCGACGACGCATTTTATAGGACGCAAAAGGGAAAAAATGCCTTCATCCTCCACCACCCTGTGAATTGGAAAAGTGCTTTTTGATGTTTACGGGAAATATTATAGTAGTGCCAGTGCTGTTTGATAAAAGGTCTGCTCAGCTGCATTGGAAAAACGTTTGCATTTGCGTGTACGGAGAAATGAAAATTGTAAAGTCACGTGACGTGAAAACCAACGTGTGGGCATTTTGAGGCATTGAATCGAAATTGTTTTGAAGAATTCAACGAAAGCAGGATAAACGGGGTGAAACTCTCCCCCTCCAGAGTGTGGGCTTTAAAAAAGCTCAAAAGTGAGGGCTGGTTAACGCCGAGGTGAGCTTGCAAAACTAGATATATTCCATGCAAGCACGAGAAAAATTTTCAAGCTCTTTCAGTACCTTGTGGAATTTGGAATCCAGCTCATGCTAATGGCATGGAGAATAGTCCATGGATCTTTTCGGATTATACATGGTTCATTCATCGTAAGTATTCATGAAATAGTTGTACATCTAGTCAGAATTTAGCTTACAAAATTCGCGCGCATCACAATTCACATGTACGTTAAAGTAGATTATACAACCGTGCGGTTGCATTTGGCTCGCTGTACCGATCAAATGGTTAACTTTGCGCTTGCGACATAATTGAATGGCGAGCCGAACCTGTTTGAAACTTTCGACAAACTAAGCGAGTGCCGAATTATTACTTATTATCGGATGTACCGCAAACAGATTTCAGTTTGGGGCGAAAAACCGGTAAAAACCTTTGCCGGGAACACTAGAAACCGGTTGGCTTCATAATTAAAGACGCCATAAGTCGGTTAAACCATACAAGCTGGCAGTGGATGCCTGTAAATGTAACTCGAGAGCAAGAATAAGGCCACAAGTATAGAGTGAAAGAAAGAGGGAAAAAAAAAACCCCAAAAAATTGGAAAGAAAGTAGAACAAGAAGAATAGAGCACGCCCGCGGAGGAGAAGTAGCAGAAGAAGAAGAAGAAGAAGCAGTAGTAAATTTCCAAAGCAGCTCCCTGAGCCCCGTTGCGCCCTGCTAATGCTATAAAGGACTTTAACGAGAAAAGTCGAGAGAAGAAGAAGAAGAAGAAGAAGAAGCGCAGAAGCCTGCGAGCAAAAGCAGCTCTCGACAAACGAGCCAGCAGCGCTAAACCTCTTACTACGGTAACAGCCGGAATGCGTCGGACACAGCTCGTTCCGGCGAGAAATACTTACCCACCCGAGAGAGCTAGGATGTATCCCTCGGGCGAAAAATAAAAAAGTTGGCTTCCCACCCTCTCTCGGTCTTTCTTCCTGAAATTCGCTGGCAATCGTGATTTCCAGCCTTTCGATTCAACCCCTCCTCTCCGGTCGAGGCAGCGCGAGAGCGCAAGGATAACGGGCGAAAGGACCGAGAAGGATGTAGGCCGCTCTCTAGTTGGTCCGGTAGCTTCGCAAAATGATGGGCAAAGAGGAGCAGGAAGGGGGGGGCTAAGGTGCAAAAAATATTATTAATGGCCCTCTCTGCCTGCACTACATTCCGAAGGAATCATTAATCTTTGTAAGCCGACTCCGTAAGGCACGCTCCCTCTCTCTCGTTTACGCGTACATATATGTATATATACATATATATGATGTACGTAAACCTGGTACGCACATACATGAACCGGGTGGCACGCGTAAAGCTATTAGTCGGACAGGAGCCGATATCGCGTAAGTATAAAAATATCGTCATTAATCGACGACGACGTCTTGGCATAGGAGCGCGCAAATGGCCTTTACGGAGGCTCTTTCTGACGTGTATACCGTCTTATCGAATTCCGCGTGGGTTTCTCGCTTAACCTTTGTCGCTTTTGGTTTTTTTTTTTTTTTTTTTTTTTTTTTTTTTTTTTTTTGACGCGCTCTCGTAAGCGCGTATGGATGACGAGGTCGTTTCGGCTGTTCGAGATCGCCCAAGTTGCGTGCTCGAGCTTTTCACGCCACCGAATAATGTATACGTAACGGCCTGACCTTTCGTTCGGATTTTCCGTCTTTTTTTTCTTTTTCGGGGAGGGGGTATCGTTTCTTCTTTGACGTTTTTACGACGTATTTATGTAGGACGGATATTGAGAATACCTGATGTCAGCACCAGTCGCTATGAATTATGTATCACCAGTGTGTGTGTGTGTGTGTGCTTCGGAAGCTCTGAAGATGGCTGTATATCTTTTGCTTTTTTTTCACACCACCCTCCCCCATCCCCGTTTTTTCAACCAAGATCAACCGTACGAGTCGTGATCGGCGTTTTTCACGATCGTTTGGCTGGACTTTGATGTATGTTTGCAGTGTGCTTAACTGCCTTTTACACTGCGATATCTGATTGCGAGGTCTTTTGTGTCATCGCTCGAAAATCTTAACAATTTATTAAACTCGCTCCAATATATTGACAACTATTTGTTTTATCTATATAGATGGAAAAAAATGTAGTGTGCCTCAACAACATTTAGTTGAAAAGTGCACCAACAGTGGCATCTCTAGCAACATTCATAACTGTTTCTAATTTTTCCATTTTTTTAAAAAATAGACTTGAATAATTGAAAGTATCGCATTAAAATGTATAAAAACCATAATCGGTTAAAGGTATTATTTCCAAACGCATGAATAATGCATGAAAATACGTGTTTTGTCTCTTGAAAAAAAAACCAGCAAAAAAAAAAAAGAAGAAGAATAAAGTAAAAAAACCCAATAATAATACGACATCGATCAAAATCGGGTTGACGCAACACACGCATAAATATTAAATTTTCCGAGTTCCCCTACGGCGAGACCAACGCAACCCCTCCTCTCCGCCCCCGTATTCCATTTTCGGCGGCGGCGCCAAGAGAACATGATGACCCCGTCGTGTGGAGTAGGCCGGGGAAAGTCGAGCTTGCCGTGCTCTATTTCTCCCCCTTCGTGGAGCGCAGCCACAGCCTTTTCAACACCAAACGCGCGACCCTTCGATTTAGCCGGTGATTTTTTTTTTTTTTTTTCTTCCACGCGCATTACGCTTTTTTGCGCGCTTCCTTTGAAAAAAATTTCAATGTGCGAAAAAGCGCTGCAGCCACGCTCCCTCCTCCTTCTATCTACCCTCCTCGTCTCCTGCAACATGGCATTTCGGCTGGCGCGCCGGGCTATGTAAATGGGACTGGCTGGGGGATGCAAGAAGAATTCTATTTGAAATTCGAATTTGGGGCGTGATTTGTACCCACGTGCATGTGTACGCCGTACCAGTGAAAAAATTTTCTTAGTCTCGTATGTATAATAAACCCTCGAAAGCGTGCGATTGCCTACGGATGTGTCTTGTTTTGGTTAAAAATATCTTTTGAGAGATTCTCGTATCGCAACGTGAGATCTTTTAGGTGTCCACGTTAACAAGTTTTTCCGGGGAATCCCTGTTTTGTGAAAAACTAGAGCACGAGGGTCGGCTCCAAATTACAAAAAAAAAAAATAAATAAAATCACGCTTTGTATAACACTCTGATAACCACAACATTGCTCGTGACACGAAAATTCGTTTGTCCTTTCTTTTGTGTGAATTTCAACTATAAATTTTACAAAATTTACGCTCTTAATAAAACGCCACGCACAAGCGTAGAAATTACGCGGGAGTAAACAACGAAACGAGTGAATTACAACTGAATTTCCAAACACAAAGAGTCGTAAATTCAAAACGTTAAAGTAAAACATCAAGCAAAACTGTTTTATTAGCATAAAGTGTCGAGATATTTTATCGTTTTGCACGCACTGTACATCCAGTGTGTATTATATACATGTACGTGTGGTACGTGTGCGTCGTTCGAAACGGCCGACCCTTCCTAGGCAATATCGTAACTTTCGACTTTGGAAGACAATATGTAAAATATAATGCCACGACGGAACGTTACTTCCCTTCCTTTTGGGAGACCAAATTGAACTTCCCTGCGTGATATATGTACCCCCGGGTTATGAGAAAACCTACTTATGTACCCGTGCGTGGTGAGGAAGCAAAGTGAAATGACACGACATTTGTATACATTTGAGCGCGCGGTGGCTCAGTCGGCTAGGTCGTGGATTGAGACGCGGGAGACCGTGGTTCGATTCCCGGCCAGCGACTTTTCGGGCAAGTACCTCTGAGAATTTCACATGTGCTTTTTCACCACGCAATGCTCCTCGAGGATGTTAAGGCGACTTTCTCGCAACAAAATTGCCTAATTTCCCCCTACCCCCCCCCCTCCCAGTATTGTGAGGCCTCCCATCATCCCTCTTCCCTTCCTTCTCCCAAGTGCTAAGTGCCCTGTGTAGTGCCCTTATTAAAAGGAGCCGGACGTAGAGCACTATAATTTAAAAAAAAAAAAAATTTTTATACATTTTTCAATAGTTTACGCAAACTCCGCATGAATAACGTTGTAAACTTTACTACGAATATTTTTATCATCAGAGTATGTTTGTGACATTACGTTGAAACAATAAAGAGCTGTTTATTTGCCAAAATAACTTATTTTTTTGATATATTGAAAAATATGGTCCCTTATTCAAAGTCAACACGAAATCGTCTAAAAAAAGCTCGAACTGCGATTGCATGAAAACAAGTACACGCTACGTGGAGAACATTTTTTTCCCAAAAAATAAGAAAGCTGTTGGTTTTATTCAATTCCAACAAGCTTGTCTCCTTACAAAGTTCTAGCTGAACAAACAGCCACGTTTGTTGTCAAAACAAGTATAAAAAAAAAAAAAAAAAAAAAAACGAACAAAACGCACCGAGCCCGAGAGAAAAATAGCTCTGAAAGGCTAATCTTGCTGTCACTCGGGCAGAGCACCGTCATGCAAAATGGATGATCATGCAACGCACGACAGCTCGAAAAGGGGATAACAACCAAAAAGAAGAGAGAAAAAAAGGACGAGGCATTATTTCCCTGAAATGGAGAACAAAGACGACGAGGAGGAAATTGGTAGGAAGGAGACGAATCGACGGGGATTCTTGAGCGACTGCAAAAGAGACGAACCCAACGTAGGAAGATAAAGCTGTGCTCACGTTGGAAGAATCGATAAAATGAAGGAAAATACGATGAGCTGCAGAGAGAAGACAAGAGGGGCATTTCTCTCGCGTTGCAAAAAAACGGTGTATGCATGCGCCCGCAGTCGGAGACGAAGCGACATAATGAAACCCAGCGCTGAAATCAGACTATGAGAGAGAAAGAGGCATGAAAATGTAAGCATATACGTTATGCACCCACCAACGGATTAGAGCCCTCGTTGTACTTTTACCGGTCAACTGGCCTTTTTTTTATTCGTCTCTCGTCCACCAAAACTTAATCTACCGATTTCAACGAGAATTGCCTCGATGGTTGACAACGTAGGACATCGCGATAGGATAACCGGGGGCTGACACCACATATCTGCTGTAAAAAAAAAAAATCTCAACGAATGACGCGAAAAGATTATTCGGCCCATACCCATCGCAATGTAAGGGAGACCCCCCCTTGCAGCCAAGTTCAGCAAAGTGAAAAGAGAGCAGCCTCGCTGCGTACACGTACGTATGCATATATATACTTCCATGGCTTCATTAGAATGCAGCGGCCGCGAGGAGGACTATCGGAGCGTGAAACATCGATAAATCCTAATCTGCGCTTCTCGCATCCCCTTTCGCCCCCCGGCGCCTCGTACACACACACGCGCGCATTGCAGAGTCGCCTAAAAACGGCGGAGAAGTAGAATGGAATGGTACTGTACACGTACACATCAGCAGCGAGGAGGAGGAGGCAGGCGGGAGTTTTCGCGTCACAAATCAGGACTCCGGCAATAAAGTGTAAACTCGCCAGAAGCGACCCGGCGCCGGAGACGCGCCAACGACACTGCAGTGGGTGGGTGTCTTTTTTCCGAAAAGTTATAACTCCGAACCGGTCATTTTTTAGAATTGTATAATAAAGATAAAAATTTTATAGAAATGTCAAGTGTCAGAACACTTTATATAAGATAATCTTTATTTTTATATGTATACATTATCATAATTTATATTAAATGAATTGTTGAAGTTGAAAAAATTATTATTTAAACAACTATTTTGACGGAAATGCTATAATTTTGAAATTTTTCATTCACAATACTTATTCTTAGAAGGTTTACATTTAAGAAAAAAATTTTTTCCTTACATCTCCGCCGAAAGTTCGTTCCATCTGACCTGATTTTGAGCTAGAAAAAGCCTCATATCAGTCCTGCC
>NW_019379943.1:31364-121979 GCF_000648655.2 Copidosoma floridanum
AAGTTATAGAAATTCAATTACTTGAACTTACTTCTAGTAAATCAATTATGAAGAATGGTTCACAATTTAGAATATTGAAAAAAATTATGATTCAGAACAGATCATAATAAAGAGTTTAAAAAATACGAAAGGTCAAAATTCCGAATCATTCAAAGGGATAACATACAGCGTAAGGTTGCACACACTATTTATATGAATCATTATTTTATGTTACTCTTAATTTTTAAAGCATTCATTGCTGCTAGGTGTATGCAATTTTTCTATCATTTTTATTTTTATCATTTTATGAAATAGTAATTTTTTTCATACACTTCATGGCTATTTTTCTTTGAAATATTATACCTTACTTATCTTTCTCGCGTTGCTTGTATACGATTTTTTACTAATCCAATTTGACTTGTCTAAATCAAAGATAGTTGAATCACATGATTTTTGATTCAACTTCTCACCCACGCTGCCATAAAATATGAAATCTTGAAATAAAATGAAGATTAGTGCAGCCTGAGATCTTTGTTTTTCTCTCTTAGCTAGTATATTGGTTTCTACTAATCAAATTTGACTTTTCGTTTAAGCAAATGAGAGTTGAATCACAACCACTTCATCTCTGCTCCATAAATTCTCGTAACAAATAAAAGTAATTATTTATATTNATTTTTATCTCTTTTGATCTACACGAATTTCGCATTATGCAATTAGAGGGATAAAATTTTTTTTCGCCGAGAGATTTCGTGCATCCCTCCTCTTTCGTTAACAAAATTATGCGCAACGTTCCTTGTCAGACCAGAGCTTATAAAAAGCTTTGGTTGTCTTTGTAACCAAAACGAATCTTTTTAGATGAATTTACATAAGTAAGTGTGAAAATTTGAGAGTGATGCACTTGACATTAAAAATGAAACTTGAACATACATGTCCTATTTTCTATGCTAAAATTTAAAAAAATTAACCAAAAACTAATTCAGTATAAAAATGTAACAATATATTTTTTTTCTGTTTCAGGTAAGTTTCGTGTACACAAACCATTGAAGTATATCCGAAATCGTAGATACAACACTTGTAAGTTCATTCTAAATAAAAATTATCGAGCTAACCATCGCATAATTTCTGCAACAATTGTATTATTTAGTTTTAGAGGGTGGAGGTCGAGCCAACCGGGGAGAGATTAATTATGCGGCGCCTCATCTGCTTCTCTATTCATACGCTGAAATAAATTATAATAAAATTAATTCTAACATTCAAGCGTCATTATAACTAAGTACAAACATTATAAGTGTCTAGACACAAGTGATGTGAAATTATAAGAATAAACTATCATAAATGGAAAACAAAAAATTGATTACAGTAATAAATCCTTTACATCAATACATTTTTTTTTAAAGTTCCAGCTCTGCGGATTTAACATTGTTACCGTTTTCTTTCCAGATGACAAGTGGTAACTTAGAACGAAAAAATCACTTTTCATGTTATTCCACATTTTCGTAATTTCTGCCACTAAAAATAAGTAATTTGAAGAAACATTAAATTTGGAGTTCTGACATTTTTTATCGCTGAATCTTATGAACAGTGGTCACAAAATTGACTATATTATTGGGAATCTTTGATTAACCTCAAAAATTTAGAATTGTTCTTGTGTATTTTTTTCCAAAAATTCTATTAAATTTTTCAAAATATGGGGTCAAGGATTTAACTTAAAAGAAAATTAGAAGAAAAGTGTTTGTTAAACATTAATCTGGNAAAAAAAAAAAAAAAAAAAAAACATTTAACTTCATAGAAGAATGCAAGATACTAGTCAAAGCTCTGCTTACCTTTTCAATCTTATTATTGAAATAACTCAATATATTTATATACGTCACCTTCGGTTTCAACTCACCATATGAGCATTTATTTTTCACGTTCATGTGACGTTAACTCTATACGACGTTTAATATAAAATTATATCAATACTAATAATATTATCACATTAAAGTTGTGACTACATAAAGTTGGAATATTCTATACGTATGGCATACCCTCGGTAGAAAGAACAGTGCTTAACATTAAAAAACTTGTTTTATCTCCATGTAATAACGTGGACTTTTTTGGTGTGAATCGACGGCGTAGTTTTATTAATTAATGTAAAATAGGTTACCTGAGAACAAATGTGGAAATCGATGAGATCCTGTGATAATCTTATGAATTTTCTTTGTAATCCGCGTAAAAACAATGAGATGTACAAAATCATTGGTTACCACAGGATAATTCGGATGCAGTAGCTGTTTGACATCGGGAGTTTTCAACTCTTCTTTGATCATCTTGAGCATTAGCTCTTTTAGGTCAGTGATCTGTTGAGGGGTTAAATTCTTCTACAAATACAAAAAAAAAAAATTACAACTATACGCGAAACCTTAAAATGATTAATATCATACACTGTAAATAAATATCTCTAAATAATCTATTAATTTTATTTTAAATCAAACCCAGTCATGGCTAACTGTAACGACAAGTCTCCAGTATCAAATTTAGCTTGTAAAAAGTGTACTTTTAAAAACCAAGATTTTATCAATAATTCAAAGTGTTATGACTGAACCTCCAGAATCCATGACATGTTGATTAGGTATTAGTGACGTTTTGAGGGAAAATGATTGTATACTAGTTAGTCCTAATAAGTTGTTGTCAGTTGTTTGTGATGCCGTGGGTAGAGAAATTTTACTCAACATTAAACAAGGAATTGCAATTAGAATGTGGAAAGGTTATAGAGATACTTAGTGTGACTGGAAAATAGCTAAAGAAGCTCTGATCAACTTTGAAGGATCATAACAGCAAAAGTGGCTCGAGTAATTGTCAGAGGTGACGCAGGGCTTTATTTTTAGAAATTTATGATCCAAAAAAATGTGTCTTTGGTGTTTGGAGTGTACACTGTGCAACAAAAATAACTACATTTTCTGCCTGTAATAATGGAAGGTAAAAGTTTTTTCCTTTTTCTAAAAATGAAATTAGGAAGTATATTGATGAAATAATTTAAATATTGCGAAATCAGGCTTTTTTACATAATTTATGGCTTATGCGGGTTAAAAGATTCGGCAATCACTTCTTCTAATTAAGTTCTACATCATTGTATTTTATTTATCCACTAGGAGAAATATGAGAGATTACTGTTCCATTTCATTTTGCACTAACCAGTCAGAATAGTAATAGAGCTCGAGACATGTACTTGCATAAAAAATTAAAAAATTTTTAAGCGAAGATTTTGACAGTCAATATTTAATATCACAAGATTCCTCAGTTCTGGTGAGAGTTACGGCTGGTTTAGATTTTGACCACCCTCGGACCTCAGCTCTTTGTCTACAATATAATCAGGCTGCTGGGGACAGTTCGGGTACCAATGCCTGGGTAACCAGTAGGTATTATAGGCATGACTTGCATGGCTTGCGTCAATAGTATTACTGACATGCTGTCTTGTAATGATTGAGTCAAACAATTTTTTTTTAGTTAGGAAGCCAAGGAAGGTACTGTGTTGTATGATTCAAAGCTGATGAGTGCCCAAGCCACAGCTGATATGGTAAGGGTTATGTGTTTTTCTTCCCCATGCGCCGTCTCTTTTTCACTCGAACGACACGAAGGGAGACACACACACGCACACGTGCGTCCTCAAAGCGTTTCCATGTTTGCGTGTATATATAGACATCCTCGTGCGGTGCCTTGCCGATGTGGAAGCTACACTGAATGGGGGTTGGGGGGGAGGGGTTGGGATGAGAACAACAGTGTAAGAGGAAGGAAGTGCCGGAGGCGAGGTGGGAACAGCAAACGCGACTTGGGGCAACTCGAGTGTATCGAGTCGTTCGACGAGAGATTCCAGTAAACCAATGCCGGGGATGAGACAAAGGGAGAACGATGCTGTTGCTCTGATTTCTTGTTGCTTCCCGTACGTGTCGTTGTGCCGGTGTACATAGGTGATGATTTTTTTTCTTCTTCAGGTTCGTTGGAAAATAGCGTCGAAGGCCATTGGTTGTACATACGCTTTTTCAGACTCGATGAGTTTTCTCCCCAAGTTGGAAATATGGGGGGAAGGGGCAGTCTTAGCGGTTTTACGTATTATTGGTTAATTGATTTCACGTCCGGTGTAATGATTGATTGGAACTTTCCCGAGTGCAAAAAATAGTAGTGGCGCATTAACCTTTTTCCACGTCGAAAAGAGAGCAGAGAATTATTGGATGGGGAGGACAATTGTGGGTCAATGGTTAATGTATTTGGCTCCCGGCGGTAACAAGCGAAACCACTTTTGGTGTTTGTTGTTGTTTTGCTGATGTTTAACAAACGGAGAGGCTCGAAAATCAACTTTTCGAAATCACATGGATACACACCCCTCGGGACAAAAACGAATTCTGGGACGATGTCACTGTCAAAAATCTTGTCAGGAAATACAATACCTCCCCCCCACCCCCCCTCGGCTATATAAGGCGATGACATTGTACGTACTCGGGGCAGAGGGTGGAGGTCGAGCCAACCGGGGAGAGATTAATTATGCGGCGCCTCATCTGCTTCTCTATTCATACGCGCCTCGCGAGCAGATGCGGGAACAGTAAATACGTTCTACGCGTGCGGCCCCCACTGCGAATGTAGATTTCACGGGTAGACGCCCGCGAGCACAAGTGCCGTGAATTATGCCACGTGGCGCCTCGTTCTTTCCTTTTGCTACAGTATATCCTGTTTACGCTGACGAGGAAGGGGGGGGTGGTATTGCTATTGGATGGATAAAAATCGCGAATTTCACTTGGAAATACCGATGCTGCTGATTATCGGTTGTACACGACACGTATACACAACCTCGATGTATGATCCAGCCTCGTGCGGTTGGATGGCTCTTGGCAAATTAATACAACGCAATTATGATATATCCGCCCTCTTGGATGTGTACGTGTATACACACACCAGAGTTGAAGTTTCGAGTGTTAGGGGTAGGTCTCCCAGAGGCGCGCTAAACATGAATGACGTTGGCACACGTAGCGCGGCGGGTACACCGCGAGTAAGACTAACTTGTGAGAATAAGTTAATGTACACTTGATACGTTTATACACACACTGAACAGTCATACCGTGACGCTGAAGTGCGCCGCGGGGACTCGGGCGTCATGTCTCGGCTTACGAAATCCACTTACGTATTCGACAAGGGCATGCCTTGGGACGTCACTGCTGTTCTCTATGAAACTCCCACCCCGAGACCCAGGTAGCCGCACTGGTGCCCCCCCCCCCAAAAAAAAAAGTCAGCGAATATGGACGCGACGAGGGCAATCGAATCAGCCTCGAGCGAATTAAAATCTGCTGCCTCAGCGCGCCGTGTGTACGTACACCATGTACAAGAGCCGGGGCAAAACGAGCAAGATACAGCGCGTCATCGGAAATGCGCGAGAGCCGTGTTTTAAGGGATGAGAAGCCGAGACGAAGACGAGAGCAAGGGGGTGGCTATCGAGTGACAAAGAGGGCACCGCAGATAAGACGAGCTTGCAATGTCGTCGTTTTCGCAAACAAGACGTGCTCGACCTCCTCCTCCTCCTCATTATCATCATCGGATCGGTTCTATGTATAGTCGATGCCTCTTTTTCCCCCGCTGCAACCGGGAATTTGAATCACGGCTGCCGCATCGCTATGATTATTTATTATTATTTTCATCGTGGAAAATCCATCGATTTAAAGTGCCCCTTGCGGCCTTTTCTTTTGTCCCTCCCCCCCTATTCTTATTATCGGCACTCGATCGTGGCCCTTTCTTTCTCCCCGTCTTATCTCTTCCGGGAAGCATATACTGTATTACCGGGCGAGATGAGAATTTCCGCCGTGGATTTTTCACGGGGTGTCACGATAATTGCATCCGTGAGCAAAGTGTGCATCCGGCAGCAGGGTCTATTACTTCAAGCGTACGAGGGGGGATACGTCGCCCTGTAAACTGACGCGTTGCCCTTTGATCGGTGACTGTGTATAAAGTGCCATTGTTCCCGTGTATTGTAACTCGAATGAAACGCCGGCAGAGCGGAAAATAAATTGAAAAATCGTGAGATGCCGTTGTTGATGGAAAATCCTCCCTCTCCCGACGCCCGGTTGTATGAAAATTTAACGAGTTTCCCGAACGAGCGGAGAAAAGAGGACCGTTTATTCATCGCTGAGCAGTAAAAAAATTCGGAGTAATTAAAAAGCGGAGGCGCGCGATCCTCAACCAAAAAAAAAAAAAAGAAAATTAAAAAGCCCGTGTCTGCAAGGCGCGTGGGTGAGCGTAATTTTCGCGGAGACAACTTTTCCGCCCCCGGAGCTGCGCTCCCTCAAAGGGGAACAATTTCTCCCGGTGGAAAAGCGAAAAGGAGGAGAGGGCCCTTTAATTACGCCCGTCGCTCGTGAAATTTCCGCCGAATTAGTCCCCGAAGCGGCGCTGGAGACCATACTCTGCTCTGCTGAATGGTTAATCCACGGTTGCACCAAAATAAGGAATGGTCGTCGCGTGTACGTGTCGCGGCCCTAACCGTGTTTTCCCCGCAGTTAAGATTTGATGCGACAGCACTAGGGTGATGCGTGTGCCCACGTGTGCGTATATAAAAGGTACAGGGGCCCCCGCGTGTAGGTGTTTCCATGGGGGACTTGACCCAATGCACGCGAAGCTGCTGCTGCTGCCGAAGAGACGCAAGTACTTACTTTGGGTCACCCCACCGTGCGAGGAGAGGGATGCTAGGCTAAAGTGCACAAATGTATATTTACGCGTAACGGAGGGGATGGAAGCGGCAAACATTGCCGTAAACAGCAGTGATGTATTATTCGTTTTTGAGTGCCCCTATACGCGCAGCTAACTAGTTTTGGGGGGCTTGTTTATCGACGCTCGCTGTACAGGATTTTCATGACCCGCTTGAATTAAACCAAACGAGCGCTCTGGTTCTTTTTTGTTTGCCACCCTGCAACTGACGTCAGGATTAATTGACATTTTGAAAAAAATGTTTTTTTTTTCATCTCAAAACATGTATGTTGAATAGAAAACTGAATAGATAATATATATATATATATATATTTTTTCTTTCCTTTTTGGAGGTCCTATTTTATAAAATATTGCGGATGAAAAGGGTTTCGTTGAATGAGGATTATAGAGTGACGTATTTTTTTTCAAAAGGGAATCGTTGTAAACAGTGAATGTGCCCGTAAATAATTTAATTAGCCTGATTTTGTTGCCTACACACATTTATATACGTTGCCATATAAATAGCTGTGCACGCGATTTTCACCCACGCATAGCAAAGAATTTTTATCTCTTTTGATCTACACGAATTTCGCATTATGCAATTAGAGGGATAAAATTTTTTTTCGCCGAGAGATTTCGTGCATCCCTCCTCTTTCGTTAACAAAATTATGCGCAACGTTCCTTGTCAGACCAGAGCTTATAAAAAGCTTTGGTTGTCTTTGTAACCAAAACGAATCTTTTTAGATGAATTTACATAAGTAAGTGTGAAAATTTGAGAGTGATGCACTTGACATTAAAAATGAAACTTGAACATACATGTCCTATTTTCTATGCTAAAATTTAAAAAAATTAACCAAAAACTAATTCAGTATAAAAATGTAACAATATATTTTTTTTCTGTTTCAGGTAAGTTTCGTGTACACAAACCATTGAAGTATATCCGAAATCGTAGATACAACACTTGTAAGTTCATTCTAAATAAAAATTATCGAGCTAACCATCGCATAATTTCTGCAACAATTGTATTATTTAGTTTTCTCCTGAGTCAGACATAAAAATTTTTATAGCCCACACTTGAAGTGAACCGATATACTATAATTAGCTTATAGATAAGAAAAGAGCATTATATCCAGGGATGGTCAGGTGACAGCTTTTGCAAACAATAAAATTTGAGGAAAAGGAATATTTATTTAAAAATAGATGTGTTTAACATTAAATTTTATTTATTATTACATCATTACTGTTCCTTTGAAAACATTAAAATGAATGGAACTATTGTATTACAAAGTTGAAGTAACCGTTGACGTCATTGAGTTCCTTAGAATTAAATTTTGCAATCATCGTGGTCATGCCTGCAAACATTGGCATATAAGATACTAAGTGGATGAATATTCATAGCCATATTGTAAGTAAGCTGGTATTCTATACATAGCTTATTCCTATGGGAAGAATATTTTGTCCAGGTATGGTCAGGTGAATAGTATTAATGAGTAGCTTCAGAAAAAGAAGTATTTATTTGACAATACGTTGTGTGTTTAACAGTAAAGTTTACTGGTATAAACATTACCTTAAATACCTCAAACTAAACCATTACGAGGTAATCTAACTAAGAACCATCAATGATATTACTTCCACGCAATCCCCTCACAGCTTGGGCTGTACCACAAAGTTGAAGTAACCGTTGACGTCATTGAGTTCCTTGGAATTAAATTTTGCAATCATCGTGGTCATGCCTGCAAACATTGGCAGTACCTGGAACTGGGCGACAGCTTCGGCACCGGCATCGACATCATGGGTAAGTTTGTGCTGTATCTGTAGACCTGGACCCGTAAAAATGAACTTGCCGCCTTTCAGGGCTATCGGCAGGGGATTCGTAAAACGTGCTGTCACCGCAAGCCACTCATCTACGTACGGTTGGTTGCTTAACTTTAAAAAAAAAAAAAAAAAAATGTTGGAACAGATTAAAATAGGATTAGTTAAAAAAATGTATAGTTATTGTTTACCTCAATAACAATTTCGGGCTTTTTGACGCAAAAATCAACTTGGTTGGTGTACTCTAAACTGGTTTCCTTGACCGTGGCGAAGTAAGAGATATTGAAACAGCCTTGGCTGATCAGTCGTGGCTGGTACTTCTCCCAGGATACCTCAAGAAACACCTCGTCCGTTTGGCCAGGTTTTATTAAGCGCTCGGTGTCTAATCGCGCGACCGGTTCGCCCATCCGGCCTGTGTACGTCTTTGCGTCCACGCGCAGTATCACCGACACCGTGTGCCATCGCACGTTGCTTACGTTTTGCATCTTCAGCGCGACACTGCGAGGAAAACATTCAGTTTACAAATCGTACTATTTTTTTTTTTTTTTCAAGTTATTTTTCAGTCTAATGATCACCTGAAGGGCTGGCCAATCATGATGTCATGTTTTAGCTCTAAATTGAACTTCACCTCATGGAACCCGTCGATGAGGTAGTGGCGGCTACGTGACTGGCTCTTAAGGAGCGCTTTGTACATGATCAATCGCTCTTCGCTAGACTCTGCATTTTTAGAAAAAAGAGGCATTTGTAAGTTGCATTGGTTTGCATATTAATGGCCTTATCATAAACAGGTAAAACTCAAAATCGACGATACACTAAAATTTTCGAGTGTCCCAAAAAAGAGTCTCCAAACTTGTTACATTTTATAAAAAAGTAGTAACATTGGTTGTACTCAGACAAAATTTCTAATACGATTTGTTTCTTTATGAAGGCAAGTACCTATTTTATAAATAATAAAATATCTGTTTGAGGTGATTCAAAATCTTATAAAAATTTATATCTGATCGAATGCTTCAAAATTTTTGTTACTTATATGTTGCAATTATTTTTGGTAATGTACAAATCAAATTGGAATTGAAGCATCGGTATCGATTTCATAAAGCAGTATTGTTTTCTTCAGTAAATAATTTGTAATTCCAATTCTTTTAGCTAGAAGTATGATTTCTTGAATTTCGGTCGATTTAAATTAAAAAATGAGATCTCTTTTTTGTTAGAACCTTTGGAATATATGCCGAGGATTAAGTGATATTTTAACGGTGGGTTCAACATTTAATATCCATACTTACTCTCTGGATACTTGTACGTGTGTGTTATATCCTCGCGTTCCCATTTGCCAACCGCTTTCGTACTGATATTCTGTCCAATGCTGAGTGTGGGTAAAAATATGAACAGAAAACAAAATAAAGTAAATTCAAGTTTATAAAACCGAAACATACACCCACTTCATGGAGTGTTTACGTTTCAAAAGTCAAGCTTGCCAATTTAATGGCAACATCACAAGGAGTGGTACTTTCGAATTTTAAATATTTATTGATATCTGTCTAAAATGACCTGTAAATACAGTTTTGTACCGGTTAATTATTTGATTTGAACATTTCACTCATTCCAGTGTCACCATTTACTTAGCGAACTTCACTTTCGGAACACAACCTATTGATGAGTGTTTGTCGTTTAAATACACCAAAAAAAGTCATGCAGCAAATATTTTCCACTATATGAGTACTGTTATTGAAAACACCTACCTACTAATTTCGTTGTAAAGAAGAGTAGATGTCTGAGACGATTTGTCGTATTTCCATATCAGTTTATCAGCGTTGACCTCAGCATAAACAAAGCCAGTGTCGTAGTGACAATTTAAATCTGCTTGTTTTACGGCTACCACAGAAGTAGGACCAAGGTAAAATGGTGCTTCTTGGGGCGTGGCATCAATCACCTGCCAGCCATTGTAGACATCGGATAGATCCGGTCTCTTCATCCACACTTCGTTCCAGACGTGAAAGTTCCTAGAAAGCAGAGAAAAAAGAAAATAAAATACTTATTGAAAATTTATCCTCTGTGATACTCACCACCAAGAATCGCTCATGTTTTTTATTCTCATGCCATTCTGATCAAGGTACACATCAATTGTGGAATTATTCTCACTGTCATGTCCGCTCTCGTAGTTCGTAACTGGTCGGCAGGGTAAGCCCAGGGCTCGGCAAACTGTTGTGAGGACACCAGCAAAAACCCAACATTGGCCGTACTTGACAGGCGTCTTTGTCTGGTAGTACTGCTGGAGGATCTTTTGCGAGCCCACCCAATGGGACGGAAACTTACCGTCACTGTAAGCTTCTTTACGTTCTGACCAATTTCCCCATAACACGCCATTGTCGTTCTGCTTGTTTATCTATTTTAGTAACATATTCGGTCAGACAACATGTAGGCGTAACAGGAATGTATAGGAAAATAGAAACCCACCGCAGCTGACAAGTTGCGCGTGATGGCGATAGGATTATTGCGATTGGCGATCCGGACCTGTTTGACGTTTGTTATTAAGTAAAGGGTACAGTCCAGTATGTCCTCCCCAAACTGCGCGTAACTCCAGGGGACCGATGTCATGTGATTTACGTTGTTCTGCCATATCAGGCCCGTCTCCTCCATAACGTATTCCTGGCGCTCCGACTCGTTTTCCAAGTATACCAAGTCCTCTGAAAAAAAAGATTTTTCCGTCCCCATTACTGCTGTTTATTGTAATTTTCTACTTTGACTATGCATTCAACCATCTCTTCCCGTAAGAATTTCAGTGTTAGGTATGGATTATCGCTACATAATACCAACACTGGGATACCATAATAAAAATTTTCATTTTAGACGTTTTTTCGTACTTCTGTTATTTATGTTTTTTAAATATAATTCATTGGCCCAATATGTAGGCACCTTTAGGGTTTTTGAATACACATATTAGATTACACCTTTCAGCCACAAAGACCTAAATTGTTTTTACACCATAGGAGGGACTTAATTATTTAATATAATTAAATTCAAGCGAAACAAATAGCATATTTATTTTAAATGTTTTGCTCAAATAAATTTTTAATTAAAAACCTTTCCCGTCTCAGTAGTTAGCATGCTAATTTTACAGATGAAGAAACTCCAGCGAACAGTGGGTTTACATAAAAAAAAAAAATACCAAGATTTTTTTCTTGGACTTATTCATCAGGATAAGTCATCTCGCCACCAGTTCAAGTAGTCAGTTAAGTCACTAATTATCATATGGATAATGGAACATATTGTATGCGCTTGATGCGATCCCTGTACTGTCAAAATAGCATCTCTACTAGAATAGATAACTCAGTCTTTTGAGGGAAACTTTACATCAAGGAATAATATGATTCATTATGATTCAGCTAACGAGTTTAACTACACGTATAATAGATCAGAATAATCAACTACGAGACAACTTGAATGTATTTTATGTATTAGAATTTGCACATATCTGTGAGTAGGTAAGAGTATAGAAGTATTGTTTGTATTAATAATACGTAATTTTATTTTTATCATACAACTCACCTTGGCACCATGGATTAAATATCACGTAAAACGGATTCTTGACATTAAAACTGTCTGCACGCTCGAAGCCTTGCGTTTTCGTATCAATTTCTGTTAGCCATTTTCCTATAATGGCATCTGCTGCTGGAGTAACCTAAGGATTATATATACTTTGTTACACCCTTTATACTTGTATTTGCTAGCATCAATATAATTTAAATCTTCCAAATAGGAAAACAAAATTAAAATGCTCATTTTTCAAAAGTATATATCTCCGAGATCCAAAAATACTTTAACTTAGTCTGGCCAGTTCGGTATATTTTTATCTTGAAAAAATATGTGAGAAGTGGAAGGGTAACATAAGAAACTGAATTAAATAAAAACTGTTACTAACTTCTTTTTGTTCGCATTTAAATGATAAAAATATAATAAAAATTGGATTTATCAGGCAAAACCAAAGACAATTTTTTCGTTACGACACACGTTTAGTACCAACCTTGATCTTGAGCAAGTTTCCTTCGTAGGACTCCACAATAGTCTGCCAGATGCCTTTAGACGTCGCATTTGAATGCAATTCATTCGAGGTGACATCAAAGCTCCTATGCCACGACTTCTTGGCACCATTATAGGTAAAGACCATGGAAATGTTATCAATCGCAGGATCGTAATTGCGCGACAGCGTCAAGTCAAGGACGAAGGACTGACCACGACGCACCACCAGCAGAGCTTCGCCGCTAGGCCGATTTGACACCTCGTAGCGCGAGGTACGGTGAGCTTTTGCATTTTCTGCCACGCAATAGTCCACATGGACAATCGTTAGAACCGATCGCGTATGATTCTCCCCTGTAAGGATGAAAAAGCATTAAATTTTATTTTATTTTATTTATTTTTTTTTTTTTTGATAGATTGAATAAACAGCTATTAATAAATTCGTTTACCTTTCATCACTTTACTTATCAATAATAATTATGTGATGACAGTTAAAGATTTATTTATGAGTAGATTAAAACATCATACTGGGCTGTACATATTGCAAACAGTTTTTGTCTCATTTTCTGTTTTAAAATAAAATGTATCATTTGTGCTAGAAATTTCTGTCATGTCTGGCGAAGAATTTTTTAAATTGTTCCAGCAATCACAATGCATTACAATTTTGAAAACAAATAAAGTAGTACGCACCAGTGTCAAAACAATTTAAAAACTGTATGGATGTATTGAATCAAACAGTTCGTGCTATGGTTAATCTTTAAAAACGTAACGCACAGTTTGTGTCTTGAAACGATCGTTCATGTACTGTGTACTTTTTTGGAAAAGAATTATGTGCATAAATGTTTAAAATTCTGTAAGAGAATATTGTGCCCATATATTTTAATGTTATAAGTGATGGAGATACTTACGCAGATCAGCCATCCTTCGTCGAATGGACGACTCAACATCTTTTCTGCTATTTATAAGCTGCTGTGGCGTGTGATAGGCAAGTACCACACGGAAATTCGTTAATACGGAAAAAACAGTACGTAAAGTTAAGAACAGCGTATCCCATAGTGTATATTGTAACAGTCGTACGCTTGTAGCCGCACAATTTTTTATTGCCGCGGGAAAAACCAGTGCCGCTCACAGATGGATTTTATCGTTCACCCAAACAGAATTTTCGATTGCTGAGCGTACGGATGTGACGTTACTTAGTGTGATAAATATTGATATCGAGGTCAGATAGTGTTTTTACAGGGCTACCAAAGAGCAGATGATACGATAATTTTGAAAAATTGTCTCGTTCTTGAAAAATCTTATTATTATAGTTCTTTGATCGACGTTGAACTGATTATCTTATTGTAAAGTATGTTTCATGCTACCTTAAAATCTTGAACTTGACGTCGTGTCAGATATGAAATTTCACTATTTCTTAACTTCTCTTTCGTTAATTTCCTTGTTGTACTATGTTGTTACGAATAGTGTTACTATGTACATGGCAACATTTTAAAGTGAGAGACCAAATTATTTTATGATAATAAATAGAGTCATAAAGATTTGACATCATAGCATATTCCTTTCCAGGAAAATCATCATTCTCAGGATTCTTGAACTCACCCAACAAACAAAAATCGAATAAAGCTATATATACTAAAAAATAGCTACTTCTCATTTAATATTCATATTTTACGAATATTATTAGACAAACAAATATGAAATACTAGGAACTAAGTGGTGAAATAATAAAGGTGTTATACATGTGTTGCTGAAATTAGAAAGGCTTGAAAATCATAAAACCTTGAAGGCGTGCTTCAAAAACATAGTAATAACGAAGAATGAGTAACAAAAGTCAATAAAAGTCACAAAGAGATAATGTGTACAAAACGAAAACAGAGAATTAAAATTAAGGTGGATTGTTCATGGAGACAATTAAAAGGCAAACGAACTATTGAAAACGACTTTGAAACAAAATGTAAAAACAGATCTCTACAGATAACTTGGAGTTTTATGAGAGTCAAGATTAGTCAATATTAAAAACAGCTTAAAATTCTTGCGAAAATAGTTCTTGCCTTTGTATTGACGAGTATACGACTTGTCAAGTCTGGCGTTGACTTTAACTCGAAATCTTGGTCAAAATTTTAATAATAAAAATGGCCTTAAAAAATGGACAAAAAATTAATTCATACTTAATTATCATGAAAAAAGTTTAAAAATAAAACCTTCAATTTAACTTACACGTATTTTAAGTATATTCAGGATATTTATCGAAATCAGTTTATGAATTAAATGATTGTTACTGTCAGGTTATAGAAAAATCAGTTTTCAACTTCAAAATATTATTTAAAAAAGATTGAAAATATATACCAGCCTCTTCGACTTACTTTCCAACATCTTAAATCACACTTAGTTGTATCATTTATTAACTGTATCAAATAAACTATAATGATAAAGCTATTGAATCTTTTCTTAGGATTCCTTAGAGTAATGTCTCAATAAAAAAATTATTGACATAACTGGGTTGATCAAAAAAAATTTTTTTATTATGTTTTCTCCTTAACCTAATAAATTCTAGACTTACAACTTTCATATGAATTCCAATAAGTGTAACACAGGATTCGTAGATTTCGTGACTGCTTGGTGAGTAAGTTAAACTTGTTTTCTAGAATTTTATCTATTGCAAATATTTTACGAGTTTTTGCAACTAGTTTCGTATAATAGTTGCAAAAAATGACATGAAATTATTAGAAAATCTAGTTATTCACCGTATTTACTAAGAATTTCGGAATGCATTAGATAAAAGGAAAATAATTATAACTAATGAATGAACAGATCTACGGCTTGATAAAAAAAAAAGTTCTATAACAAAGTTTGAAAGTTCATATTTTCTGTGGTGTAACCTTATCCAAATTCTGCGTCAAAAAATGTGTTGGATCACATTAAAAAGAAAAAACTTTTTAAACATAGAATCCATTGACCTTATTACACAGCAAGTATAAGATAAAATAGAATTCTTTTGTATAGGGCTCGATAATCCACCAACAGTAAATTTTTATGAATTTTTTATTACTTTACTGCTAAATGATGAGTAAGTCAAATGTAAGTCATGTGCATTTACTTACTATTTATACGCATGGGTGGCGGACTTGTTGGGATGATTAGGTATTACATGGTCGGATAAAAGTATTTGCAACACTAGTATTGTCAGATAGTTGTATGTATATTTTTTATATTAGTTCAGCTTTTACATATCGTAATTTACTCGAGATAAAAAACAACTTTGTCCAGATAAACTATCGGGAGATTATTCAGTAAAATATCTTCGATAGAAACTACACTGGCATCACATGTGGCACGGGTTGTACTACAAAATCGATGAAACCGTCGACGTCGTCGAGTTCTTTGGAGTAAAATTTCACGGCTATCGTGGCTCTACCCTCGAACTCGGGGTACATCGAGAACCGGCAGACCGCCTCGGAACCGACCCCCACGTTTTCGGCGAGTTTGACCTTCAACTGCTCCCGCAATCCCGGACCCTCGATACGGAACTTGCCCCGTCTCAAGGGAATTGGCAGCGGGTTCGTGAATCGAGCTGTTACCTTGAGCAGCTCATTCGCGTGCGGCTCGTTCTCCAACTTGAATGAGAAAGTTATTAAAAATACGTAATTTACTATTGAAACAGATGTTAAATAATAAAGAAGAAAAGGTTTGATCATCGATTACCTTGATAACAATATCAGGTTTCCTGACGCAAAAATTGTCCTGTATGAAATAGTCGTAATTGATGTTCTTGACAGTAGCGAGGCAGGAAATTCTGAAGATGCCCTGGTCGAGTATCCGTGGCCCGTAGTCCTCCCAGGATACCTCGAACCGCTCCTTGTACTTCTTACCAGGTCTGATGGAACACTCTTTGTTCAACAGTTTAACTAAATCACCCATCTGACCTATGTATGTTCCGACTTCCACGCGCAGTTTCACTGATGCCTCATAAGCTTGCGTGTTGCTGTAATTCTTCATGATCAGCACAACACTGTGGAAGACAAAATTTGTTGTGGAAAGATTTTTTATTTTTATTTTCAACCACGTTTTTTTTTTCTTTTTTTCCAATCACCTGAATGACTGGCCGATCATGATGTAGTCCTTCAGCTCTAAACTGAACATAATGTCGTTAAACTCTTCGTTGGAATGGTAACGGCTGAAACGTGACTGGCTCTGTTGCAACGCCTTGTACATGCTCATTCGTTCTTTGCCTGACTCTACATTTTTTATTTTTTTTTTTTTTTTAGATAGAAGCAAACATTAGATTCGCAAAGAGCTACTGTGTTCACAATGAGTCAAACATTTATATTTTGTACTTACTCTCTGGATACTTGTACGAGTCCGTTATATCCTCACGCTCCCATTTGCCGACTGCTTTCGTACTTATTTTCTGTCCAATGCTGTAGAATATGTAAAATTAAAATAAAAGAGTCATTTATTCATATGAAACTATTTTATGCATTCGCGGAATAATATAAATTTGATATTTCAATACATGGCATTAACTATAGACTTGTGAAACCACAAAATACTTTGATTTAGACTTTAATAATGTTCAAACAATAGTATACAAAAAAGATTTTTTTTTAATTTTCCATAAGTAAAACCGAAATCAGCCAGATGTTGTTTCACTAATTTCTTTCTACACGTGAGTAGTTTAAACGGTGCCAGGATATATTACAATATTCATAAAACCCTATTTCCATCGTAAAGATAAGGTTTTCAGAAACACCCACCTATCGGTATCCTTCCTCACAAGCTTGAGCGGCTGAGAGGGTCCGTTGTATCTCCAGAAGACTTTGTCGGCATTGACCTCGGCAAAAACGAAGGCATTATCGTAGGGTCGCTGAATCTCACCCCGCTTGATAGCTGCAACGGAAGCTGGGCCCAGGCGGTAGTTGCCTTTGCTCAGTTCCTGGGGCGTGACGTCGATCACCTGCCAGCCATGGCAGTCAGCCGTCAGATCCGGTCTCTTCATCCACACTTCGTTCCAGACATGGAAGTTCCTGATGGGTAGAAAAATAGGACAATAGACAAAACTCTCATTGAGAAGTTATCTACCGCAATACCTACCATACTGAATCACTGTTGAGTTCTTCCATCATCTTGCCGTTTTCGTCAACAAAGTAATCCATCGTAAGGCTGTTTTCCGTGTCGTGTCCGCTCTCGTAGTTCGTAACTGGTCGGCAGGGTAAGCCCAGAGCTCGGCAAACTGTTGTGAGGACACCAGCAAAGACCCAACATTGGCCATACTTGACTGACGTCTTTGTCAGGTAGTAGTGCTGGAGGATCTTTTGCGAACCAACCCAATAGGTTGGTGACTTTCCACCTCTATAATCTGCCGTCCAATTTCCCATCAATACCCCTTCGTCGTCTGGCGAGTTGACCTGTTTTTTTACAGAACAGTTTGCCGATGCACGAGATGAAAATTTAACGCAACTGACATTATATTTGTGCCATATTCTATTTTGAAGTAAAACTTCACGATTCACTGTCCCAAAATAGGATCCAGAATAGATACAATCAAAGTTAAGTGTATAAATTAAGAGAAATATAAAACAAAGTCTTACAGCAGCTGACAAAACGCGCGTGATGACGATGGGATCGTTGCGAGCGGAGATCTGGACGTTTCCAACATTCGTTACCAAATGGAGAGCACAGTCCAGTATGTCCGTTGCAAACTGCGAGTACTTCCAGACGTACGAGCTCATCTGGTTGCCAGTACCCCTCCATATCAGGCCCGTCTCCTCCAAAACGTATTCCTGGCGCTCCGACTCGTTTTCCAAGTATACCAAGTCCTCTGAAAAATGTAGGATTATGTTATCTCGTCAACACTATTGTTATAGCTCCCAATACTGTTTTTAAATGTTAACTGTAAGTGCTCTGTGTCCAGTTTTTCTCTGTCATTCTTGTTTTTGCAACTTATTGACATGATGTATCATTTTTCAGAGTACTCTCATGGTTACTGAATCGTCGTAGATACACGGGTGTAATGTACGATGATGACGAACATAGATTTTGCTTTCATAAAACAACTAACCTTGGTGCCAAGGATTGAATATCATGTAAAACGACTTGTCAACCTTGAAATTCACATAATCCTTGGCGTCTTGTCCTTCCGTATTGATCTCTATACGCCACATTCCAACGATAGCATTTGCTGCTGGGGTAACCTTTAGATTAGAAATAATTATAGTTCGGTGTTGTAGCATTTATTTTTTGTGCATACATGTGTTGAAACCTCCAAAAAATAATGAGATAGGGAAATCCAACATTTAAAGAAGCCTTTTTCTCAGTGGCACACTGTCCAGGCTCAAATAATCCTCATCTTTGGTCATTTCAATGACTTTATTAGATATCGAGTGAAATAAAAATTTTGTATTTATTTCAAATATTATTAAAAAAAAAAACTTGAACAACCTGTAATTTTTGCCTAAATAACAATGTCAATTTTATTCACCTAGAGCACAATTTTAAAACAGCGCCCCCAAACATCCCCGTTTTTTAGTGAAAATTTTTTTCGAGGCAAACCCTTGAACGGGGCTTATTTCACTCGTAAATATCATGTACTACGAGGAAAAAATCATGAATGCATCACTACAGTATTACAGAATGTTGTAAGCAAATTGTTCCCAGTTTCAAGGGTGTGCCTAAAAAAAATTTTCATTAAAAAATGGGAGATAAAAATAGGATATTTTTGGTGGATTAACACATACATATTATACACACGACTGATAATGAGCGTGTGGGCGTATGACCGGTACGAACGTGATGTTAGAAGTGTTGTCTGCGTAGAAAGTTGTTTTGAAATAATCGCAAGATTCGACGAAAGCCGGCAGTATCGTACTGGCCAGCTTGGCAGCACGTCATACCATGGCTGTACTCTGACAGAGCCATAGAGAAGTTTGGTTTCTTCTACCCCGTGATACAAAAAAGTATTATTTACAGATGCATTATAGAACGAAAGAAAGCAAATTGTATAAATTCAACCATGTGCCCCACAAACGTAAAAAGCTCCCGATAAGCTCAGAAGTTTGTTCGCTATTGGTTAACGTGAAGCAACGCGATGTGCATGCATTTGGAAGATCAAACGATACGTGATGAAAGTTTTACTTTCAACAAACTCCACGCGAATCCATGTATGTTCAAGTACGTGATTGAAGTGCATAGTTGACAATGCATTTTAATTAAATACACGGCAGTCGTCTTGATAAGAATTTTAAGAACAACTAAATCAGATCTACGGCACATCGAGTGTGTATCCAGCTTATCGAACGCAACACTTGTGAAGGAAAAAAATTAATGTAACAAGGGTATGAAGTAAATAAAAGTTATCTGTCACACTTGTGGCATGCATGGAATCTGTATCTACTCTCTGCAGCCTTATTACGTCAACCCTTGAGAAAAAAGGAAAAAAAAATGATTGCGACATAATTGAACTAAGTATGCAGTAACACGAAATATAGCGATGTAAAAAAGTTAACGATAAGTACTCACGGTGATCCTGAGCGAGTTTCCCTGGTAGGACTGGACGATAGTTTGCCATGCACCGTCGGGCACCTCGTTAGGTTGCAAGACAGGTGATATGACGAGGGTCCCGTGCCCGCAGCGCGGCTTCTTGACCCCATCGAGAGTAAAGACCATGGACATGCCATCGATCTTAGGATCGTAGTTCCTCGATACCGCCACGTCAAGGACAAAGGACTGACCACGACGCACCACCAGCAGAGCTTCGTCGCTAGGCCGATTTGACACCTCGTAGCGCGAGGTATGGTGGGCCTTCCCGTTCTCCGATAGGCAGTAGTCCACACGGACGATTGTCAGCAACGACTTCTCTGTAACTTATACCAGAGAATGTTTTTGATACTTTGTAAATTTTTCTTTTATACAGTTGAACTGATGTTGTACGTGTGTGGGTGCCTGTAAAATGTAACACTTATAGTACACCCTCTGGCACTCAGTCACCATGCGATGACACTGCACATATAGCACTTATAACAATAGATTTATAACGAAGTTGTTGAGTAAAAAGCAAGCGTTAAAGCGTTTACCTAGCTCGGTCATCTTTCGTCGTGTGAATGCCACAAGTGCGTCTATTCGACTATTTCTAGTGTGGCCACTGCTATACGCGGTCGGACGTGGCTGTACGCAGACACTTATATATATATATATATACGTAGTGTGTACCTAATTGGTAATTAATTATTTTGGGCGTATCGTTCCGACTAAGGAAAATATACATTATACGGACGCATGAAGATAAGAAATGTGTACAGCCTGAAACAAAATTATTTTCGAAGTAACCTAATACGTGTCTGGATTAAAAAACTCAAATAAAAGGGGCAAACGAGATTATTTCACTAAATAATAGGTACATATCTCATTTGAAATATTGTACCCTAATGAGTCATCTAACTGTTTTGCTCGGCGTCTCGGGTCCCTTTCACCATCGATGAATGCGAGCCTCGGTCACACTCGCTAGCTCGGGATGACGCAGAAAAGTCTTCTAGGGAAAAATCTTTAGGGAAAAACCAATGACCTGCCTTCCAATTGGCTATAGATATACTCTAGTTCGATCGCCCACGGCTTGTCTCTTTTCACACCTCAGTAGCTCTCTTTACTTCTGTGTGGCAGAGGAAGGGAAAGGTTTTTGATTACTCGTGCCTTTTCGTCCCCCATAGCATAAAATTTGCATGATTGCTTGTTTATGTCTTACATAACTTTGTATTAAAATCCAAAAAAATAACACAATGTTTTTCATGTTCATTTAAAGTGGTGAGTTATTGTATAAAGATTGACATTCTTTTTCAAATGAGTCGATTGTCTAATAGATTGTACAAATATTCATTGGTTATCATTAATCGGTATAGCAAGTATTTGAAATCAATCTAACTGCTTTTTACTTCAAATGTTCAAATGCGTGTCGAAAAATTTGTAGATTTCAAAATGTTCTTTAAAACAGCGTAATTGAATGATTTTTTTTTATTCATTATGTATACAAATTTATGGTTTTATTTTTAAAATTATTTTTAAAATTGTTGTAGAGAGCGGTGCTTACGGTAGTACTGTTAGTACCATAAATAAGTATTTTCTCTGACTTAACCCAAATGCAACAAAAACTAATGTTAAACCCCGCAAAAAAATGAAAGGAGAAAAAATAAATGTTTACAGACAACAAAAAAGATAATAGGTGCTGCAGTACGACGTTTGAAATTTTGTACATGTATTTTTGAAATACGAGTAATTAATACGAGGTAAAAAAGATTTTATCGTTTGTTGGTGTTTGAGCTTTTTTTCTGGGTAAGCAAAAAAAGCATCTGAAAATATAACTAGGGTTAACTGACTTTTTTCATGGTTTTTCAGTGACAAGTAATTATGTATTTGCAATTCAGATATCATTTGACACTGATTTTCAAGCAAAAGTTATACATTAAACTAGTGAGGTAAAAAATACTTTTGTGCAAATGTTAAGGAATAGCTTTATAAAAAAAACCTTTTGTTCCAAAAGATTTAAGTAACTCACAGGCAATGTTTTTTTATTTAACCAACAAAAATGACTATATAATTATTTACTTGGTCGTGGATAAATTCTCACAGAGACTATGTTGCGTAGAACTTGCCAGCCCTCTAAGGCGTTAAAAAAGAATGGTCCCAGAAAAGCAATCAGGAGCATCAATATTTTTTATTTATAACATTTAACGTTTTACGCACGCAAAATCGAATGCAGACACCACAAGAGTGCATTTTTATGTTGCACAATATTGGAAAATGGTGATAGCTCAAGCTTCGCAAGTCAAACTCCGTAAACTAGATCTTCATTCGACAACACACCTCGTGGACCGATATTTGCTGTAGGGGAAACTCATTCGAATAAAATAAATCACCACGACACGAGTAATCCATGTTCAAACGGGGAAATCAACAAAAACAATACCATTTTTTCGTGGAAGCTGGTACAACTTGCGGTTGGTCGCAAGCTCACCTATTCACCTAATACCAGCCGATTCGGTACTTTTAGGCTCTCGGTTACAGCACCATCAAACATCAAACGACATTTATATCGAAAACGAACACGGGAAAAGCGGGGGAGAAAAAAAGAAAAAAGTAAGATAGAAAGAAAAAAAAGCCGGCCAGAGCTTAGTCATTTTACTTTTTGTGTGTATGTGTGTGTGTCGAGCGCAGGTGTCTCTTTAACGAGAACAGCTCGAAACAATGAAGCGCTAAAGGAGGGGGGAGGGAAGGTGGCTGGTGCAGATTGCACACTTTTTGCCTCAAAGAGAAAAGAAAGTCCGGGACGCTTGAGCCTCGCAGGTGCGGGTAAATGCTCGGGTAAAAAAGCCGTCATCGGGCTCCAGCGAAGCAAGTTGGTGCAGTGGAGGGAGGAGGTACAGAAAAAAAAAAAAAAAAAAAGTAGAAGCGGGGGTGGGACATGTATGTACGTATACACATGCACTAGCTCTCGTAACTCGAACCCAAGTCCGTTCTTTCTCCTTTCCCGGTCTTCTCGGCTTTTTTGGTACGAATGTGTGTATATACATACAGACGCACGCGCCGTGTGCGAGATCGGGGGTGTATATACATATGCGGGAAAGCTCCACCGGTAATTGAGTCGACGCGGTTTTACGACCAAGCGCACGAGCTTTCACCGGAGCAGTGGTGCACGTAGCTGCTGTGCCATGGGTAAACAATCTTCAGTCGTTCTATCTTAGCTTCCTCTCCCACAGCAGGTATTTCTCCATTAAATTTATACGCGTACGCACGCGAATGTTCCGTCTACGTTTAGCTACATGCTGTACGTATGAATGCATTGTTGTTGTTGTTGTTTCGGTTGTCGTTATTGTTGTACGGTCGATTTAATTAAAATTTGGACAAATTGAATTACTTGTTGGCAACAACCCGAGGCTATTAAGATATACGTATGAATGACTTTATGGTGGTCGCTCGAGTAATTATCCCTCCTGAAGTGTGCCCGTTGACGAAAAGCTTGCCTTTTGTTTTGACGCAATTTTACATTTAATACTCGAACGCAAGCTGCTCTTCCCATCCACCTGAATTTTTAACTATCGGAATTGCCTGGCATATGCACACCTTGTTATTCGCAGTCATTTACCATTTAACAAGGCATTATCTTACGACTCTAAAAACATTTTAAAATTATTTTTAATAAAAACAAATTTATACAATCTTACAATAGTGTTAAAATAAGTCTAATCAATTACGTTAAATTTATTTATTTCCAAATTACACGATTATTACTATTACCAATTTTATTAATTATTTTGTCAATTCTAATTATATGTACATTGCGAACTATTACTTTTGTCAACTTCACTGTCTTCTTAATCCATTGTTATTAATTATGTTGATTAATTGTTATGTATCCTATTATTCTATTAAATATCTGTAAATTATTTGAGAACCATACGCGGTTATACCACAAGGTTTGAATAAAGAATTGATCTTATCTAATCTAATCTAATTACAAGACTGCCACGAAAACTCGGAATCCGCCCTTAACTAACGTATAGAATTTTTTTCATGTAGCGGGCGAGCTGCAAAGCTCTTGTGATCTGACTTTTTATGTTTGTCTTGATGTACTGATGCTCCATCTTTTGTGGATACTTATATATTATATAAAACGATTGTATACAAGACTTTGAGGCTTTGTACTATTGCGTGAAATCCTCTTGACGCTATTCTTTAAATCACGTTATAATTTGGCCTTTGTATTATCTGCGTATGGACGACACCATCTCCGTGTGTCTCTTTCACGATTATTGTTTGTCTTGAATCACTGACGGCAGATTCATGACCCGAAAACCGTGACCTCTCCTCCTTTTGGACTCCCCGTAGTCGGTGATAGCGAATACACGCGCGCGCACACACACGCACCCAAAAGAACGAGCAGATGACGATGACACATTTTCAAAGCCCTGGCTAGCTGGGCCGTTTGTCAAAGCTTTTCATTTCAGTTATGAAAACTCCACTTTGTTTCGTGCCAAGGAGAAAGACGTTTCAATTAGGAACGCTCGCGAAAGAGGGGCGCTCTGTACTTTATTCGGCTCGGAAAAGCAAGGACCATAATATGGAGGTGCTTCGTTATTTATAATATATACCCACGTGTATTTGTATATGCATGTATACATACATACACATCCACGGATAACGAACGCGACTGACGCGACTAAGCGAAAGCTATGTAATCGGTAAAAGTATGAATATCTTCTCAAGAATGAAACGAAATATGTTTGTTGCTATTTTCTTTTTTTTTAACTCCACTTTGAGAAAAAACAGTTTCACTTCGAATTTTATTACACCTTGAAAAGTAAACGACTCGCCAGCACTTAACGGATTCTACAACCGACTGACTTGATACATAAGCAATGTGCAGCGCAATGATTAGCCCTTTTGTCGTTATTCACTAGTCCAAGCCTCGATTAGACCTCGTGCCAACGATTGGCATCGCACGAGCTATCCCCCTGGAGAACCAACGGGTTCGACGTAACGATGGGCAAACCGACCCTCGTTTGTTATTTCGCGCCATAAGCTCGCAATCGCCAATAAATTTTCGCTGTCCTTATTTTTCAATCGTCCCAGCAACCTCCCACAAAACACTCGCCACAGTTTCGGATCCAACGACAACGGGGTCAGTCAGCTACTGCACTTGTGCGTACGGTTCAGCCGCCCCGATGTGGTGGTAATAGTGGTAAAAGAGCGCACCTGGGCCCACAGTTGGCTAGTTAATGAGAATAAGCGCGCACAAAGCACGAAACTGCGAAACACAGGCAAAACAGGTCAGCAAAACACGGTAAACGCCAACCCTTACGTAAAAAGCAGGGAGGCGTGTGCGCGTTATCGGCACGGAGCACGAAACGCACGAAATCCCTTCTCTTTCGACGCGCGTTCGCGCGATCAATGGGACTTTGGGATAGATGAGCTCGCGAAACGGGGGAAGCCGAAACGGTCAATGGGGAAAGCTGAATCGGAAGAACCGCGTCCCTGATATGCACCACCGGAACTCCATATCAGTGGGGCCTGTGTAAGTACAATATGTTATGTATACACTACCTTGCGAATGCTATAAAAAAGGGATGGGATGGTAAAAGAATAAGTGTAGCTCGAAAGGAAGAGAGGAACAGCTTTCTGCGTATTTAGTGGGCGAGAGCTATGAATTTTCGTTTCTACAAAGCCCAGCCTATGTACACACACATGGGGCTTGGCTCAATAGTTGGGTACAAGTAACTGTGTCCTTTGCTTTTTTTTTCGTATCATCTCATTGCGAGCTATGTACGACGCAATCTATCCGTCATTGATAAGCCGAGCGCGCCGTTGTTCAGGGATATGAAATTGCGCGCTCCAGTACCCTGCAGTGTACGTACATGTTATGAACGCATACGTGGTCATCACATTATGCGGGAGTTATTGGTAGCTGGGCCTCTGGAAAATCGTCATTGTTGGGAAGTGTGGCTGAAAACGACGTCCACGTGCAGGACGTGATTAAATTAATTTTGCACGTACTGTATATTCGTACTCGCGAACAAAGCGAGCGAACTAAGAGAGAAAAACGATTGCTCTGGAATCTCCTCTGTATCTGTATACGCTTGCGCTGCCCATTTGACGCTCGAACGGATGTGCATGTATACGCGTGACCATAGCCGAGGGGTGTAAGGAAAATAAAATAACCGATGGACAAGGGGAGGGTGAGGGATGGGTTTCTTTGTCGCTGCTGGTGTATACCATGCAACCACAGCAACACGAGTGCAGGAGCATTAAGGCTTTGGGAGGAGGCTCGAGTGTATGCTCGGAGCTGGGGCATTGAATGCATAAATTGCTTCCTCAAAAGCTACCCTCGAAGAGATAGCCGGTTCTGCCGAGCAGACGCTCGACTCGCGCGTATACATCAATTCAGCTCTGCCCTGGGACGACGCGAGGAGGACAGATGTATGGAGAGAGAGAGATTGCGTTTGCATCTCTCGGTGAGGCGAGAAGAGGAGCCGGACCAAGTTTGCGGGGTTTTCCACGAAACTTTGCTTTTGGACGCCACATTGTATGGGTGTATGACACAGCGAAGCGGATATGTTTTATCGGCTCGCAACGGGGAGAGGGACAAATGGTCTCGGGTTGACATAATTGCGTTCGGCTGCGTTGGCTCGCCTGCAATTTTATATCCGTGTACGTATGCACTTGTATCCCGATGGATAATCGGTCGCGCGTCGAAGATGCATTTCCCGAAATAGCCAATTTATCGGAGAATCGGTTGAATTAACGATTTCTCTTTTGTTTTGTTTTTTTTAACTGATTCGAGGGCAGAGAGCTGAGAGACCCATAATTTTCCGCAACAAACGGCTCGAATTGATGATACAGTCGTTTCGATGAGCGTATTACTTTGGGGAAGTGAAAGTATGAAACCTTGCGCAGTGACGCATTTGCCGATTAAAATTCACAATAAACTCGAAACGAGACATTTTCGATGAAAAAGGGGTGATTTGTATGGTCCGTGCCAAAAAAAAAAAAATAAATAAATAAATAAATAAATGGCACTCGCCCGAATTAAACGGCGTATTACGCAAGCCCGGCTAATTACACGCGGACTAATTATAACGGAAACGAGGTGGCGGAGGTTGGGGATAAAAAAAAGTCAAACAGCCGTCTAGTGGGGTGCGGTTAGCTTACTTGAAATAATTATCAAGCTCGAGCAGAAGGAGCCTCGTTAATCACGTTAATCGGTGAACGTAGCGGCTTTGCCACTTTGATTGAACGAGGCGTGGGGGTGAACAAAAAAAAAAAAAAAAAAAAAAAAGAGTCTCGACAGTTTTTGCGTCGTCCTGTACGAGCGGACTGGGGTAAAAAAAGGTCAGGGATTCAAGTATGCGAGTCGCGAGACAGGGGAGAAAAATATCGCTACCCGGTGTGGCGAGTAAGAAGAAATAGAAAATCAAGCGCCACGAAGCGCGATTTTTCTACGCGCGTACACTCCGTAGTGTTATACTCCACTCACAGACATTTTTGCCTTTACGTGTACGTGCGCGTACAACAGCCAGTCGAGCTAGGGAGAAAAAAAAACGTAGAAAAGATGAAGGTGCAGAAACCGAAATAGCAAAACTAGAAGGGTGGGAGGGAGCCGAGGGGGCTGTAAATATGCCGAGGGGTCGGTCGCCCCTTGGCTAGCGGTGGTACATTTCGGTCGTGATCTGCCACGTGGAAAATTGGAATACAAGCTCTCGCGGCTCCCAGAAGAGTTGGGCGACCTGATGCACCAACCCACGAGCGCATACGCTGTTGGAAAAATCATTGCGAGTAATTCTCCCCCGATGGTACTACGAGAGAAGCGCACACCTGCCAATGATTTCTCTCTTTTTTCCCCTCCCCCTGCCCTTCTCCAAGGAGGGGCTGACGGAAATTCGCGCGGCTGGAAAACTTTGGCAGGTGGGCATTATACACGTGGGATCATTCCGAATTCTAAAAGCAGTTTACGCTCGAGTACGCTCGTACGTGTGTGGAGGAGCCGGGGAAACGAAGGAGAGAAGGACGGGGTGCGGCCGAGTCAAGAGTTTTTCCTTGTATTCCTCTTTTTCCACCTCCCTCGTTCTTTCTACCCCCGTTCCTCGCTCTTCGTTCGCGCAGCACGACTTACTGCTCTTTACCTACATGGCTCTCTCAAAAAGCCTGAGTTCCTTCACTCTGGCTTCGCTTACTTTCCTTCCTCGCTCCTTCTTTGCTTCTTTCTTTTTTTATTTATTTTTTTTTTATTTTGTTTTGTTGATTCATGGACGAAAATTCAGCCAGCGCAGGATTAATCGCTTTCACTGAATTTAACCGCAAATTTAAGGACATGGAGGACGGAAAATGTTTGAAAAACGTTTGGAAGGATTATTCACTGTAATCCGACAAAACTCTGAGAAAACTACATCAACGTGTCAATAAAAATGTACAGTGTATGTAAAGACCAACCAGTGTAATTTTTAATGCTGATGAATCGAGTGATAAAATCGTCGAGTCATTTGGTATTCACAAACACAACATGGAAACGAGTGGGAATAACAGTAAACATTCGGTTAATCGCCAGCGTAATACAAATCTGTGCAAATCAGACCCGTCCAGCACGTGTACCTACAGCTTTCAGGAGTGAAAAAAAAAGAACAAACAGAGGGGGGTGGAGGAAAGAACAAACCCAAATTCCCGGCCGAAATGAGGTACAAGCATACTTGGCAATGGCCGAGCCGTAAAACAAGGTTTTTCGCACCACCATTGACCCCCCACCCCCTCTCTCCGCCCCTGATGTCGTGTCGCGTCGTTGTTGCAACAACGGCTGACAAACATGCCGCAGCGCGCCCTCGGAATTACGCCTGCACGCGCGTGAGTTTTACTAATTAAGTGCTTTGCATAACATTCGGCACCGCCGATCGCATTTTCCATCAACATATACCCCCTCCTCCCACCCCTGGCGACAATAGGCCGTGCTGTACCGACATTTTACGCGAAAATTTATCCGCGTGTGCGCACATAGGTATGTACACGGTGGTGCTATAGACGCAACGCGAGCGCAGAGCTTTCGTTTACGAAAATTAAATAAAAATAACTTCGTGAGCTTTCAATCACTTATCGACAGATGACTTTTAATGACGGATACGTCGAAAGTTGTGCGATGGCTTAAATGCAAATTGAAAAAAAAAAAAAAAAAAAAAAAAAAAAAAAAAAAAAAAAAAAAAAAAAAAAATTAAATCAAACTATTAACTTGAAAAAATTAAAAAAAATAAAATTAAAAAAAAAAACTTGAACAACCTGTAATTTTTGCCTAAATAACAATGTCAATTTTATTCACCTAGAGCACAATTTTAAAACAGCGCCCCCAAACATCCCCGTTTTTTAGTGAAAATTTTTTTCGAGGCAAACCCTTGAACGGGGCTTATTTCACTCGTAAATATCATGTACTACGAGGAAAAAATCATGAATGCATCACTACAGTATTACAGAATGTTGTAAGCAAATTGTTCCCAGTTTCAAGGGTGTGCCTAAAAAAAATTTTCATTAAAAAATGGGAGATAAAAATAGGATATTTTTGGTGGATTAACACATACATATTATACACACGACTGATAATGAGCGTGTGGGCGTATGACCGGTACGAACGTGATGTTAGAAGTGTTGTCTGCGTAGAAAGTTGTTTTGAAATAATCGCAAGATTCGACGAAAGCCGGCAGTATCGTACTGGCCAGCTTGGCAGCACGTCATACCATGGCTGTACTCTGACAGAGCCATAGAGAAGTTTGGTTTCTTCTACCCCGTGATACAAAAAAGTATTATTTACAGATGCATTATAGAACGAAAGAAAGCAAATTGTATAAATTCAACCATGTGCCCCACAAACGTAAAAAGCTCCCGATAAGCTCAGAAGTTTGTTCGCTATTGGTTAACGTGAAGCAACGCGATGTGCATGCATTTGGAAGATCAAACGATACGTGATGAAAGTTTTACTTTCAACAAACTCCACGCGAATCCATGTATGTTCAAGTACGTGATTGAAGTGCATAGTTGACAATGCATTTTAATTAAATACACGGCAGTCGTCTTGATAAGAATTTTAAGAACAACTAAATCAGATCTACGGCACATCGAGTGTGTATCCAGCTTATCGAACGCAACACTTGTGAAGGAAAAAAATTAATGTAACAAGGGTATGAAGTAAATAAAAGTTATCTGTCACACTTGTGGCATGCATGGAATCTGTATCTACTCTCTGCAGCCTTATTACGTCAACCCTTGAGAAAAAAGGAAAAAAAAATGATTGCGACATAATTGAACTAAGTATGCAGTAACACGAAATATAGCGATGTAAAAAAGTTAACGATAAGTACTCACGGTGATCCTGAGCGAGTTTCCCTGGTAGGACTGGACGATAGTTTGCCATGCACCGTCGGGCACCTCGTTAGGTTGCAAGACAGGTGATATGACGAGGGTCCCGTGCCCGCAGCGCGGCTTCTTGACCCCATCGAGAGTAAAGACCATGGACATGCCATCGATCTTAGGATCGTAGTTCCTCGATACCGCCACGTCAAGGACAAAGGACTGACCACGACGCACCACCAGCAGAGCTTCGTCGCTAGGCCGATTTGACACCTCGTAGCGCGAGGTATGGTGGGCCTTCCCGTTCTCCGATAGGCAGTAGTCCACACGGACGATTGTCAGCAACGACTTCTCTGTAACTTATACCAGAGAATGTTTTTGATACTTTGTAAATTTTTCTTTTATACAGTTGAACTGATGTTGTACGTGTGTGGGTGCCTGTAAAATGTAACACTTATAGTACACCCTCTGGCACTCAGTCACCATGCGATGACACTGCACATATAGCACTTATAACAATAGATTTATAACGAAGTTGTTGAGTAAAAAGCAAGCGTTAAAGCGTTTACCTAGCTCGGTCATCTTTCGTCGTGTGAATGCCACAAGTGCGTCTATTCGACTATTTCTAGTGTGGCCACTGCTATACGCGGTCGGACGTGGCTGTACGCAGACACTTATATATATATATATATACGTAGTGTGTACCTAATTGGTAATTAATTATTTTGGGCGTATCGTTCCGACTAAGGAAAATATACATTATACGGACGCATGAAGATAAGAAATGTGTACAGCCTGAAACAAAATTATTTTCGAAGTAACCTAATACGTGTCTGGATTAAAAAACTCAAATAAAAGGGGCAAACGAGATTATTTCACTAAATAATAGGTACATATCTCATTTGAAATATTGTACCCTAATGAGTCATCTAACTGTTTTGCTCGGCGTCTCGGGTCCCTTTCACCATCGATGAATGCGAGCCTCGGTCACACTCGCTAGCTCGGGATGACGCAGAAAAGTCTTCTAGGGAAAAATCTTTAGGGAAAAACCAATGACCTGCCTTCCAATTGGCTATAGATATACTCTAGTTCGATCGCCCACGGCTTGTCTCTTTTCACACCTCAGTAGCTCTCTTTACTTCTGTGTGGCAGAGGAAGGGAAAGGTTTTTGATTACTCGTGCCTTTTCGTCCCCCATAGCATAAAATTTGCATGATTGCTTGTTTATGTCTTACATAACTTTGTATTAAAATCCAAAAAAATAACACAATGTTTTTCATGTTCATTTAAAGTGGTGAGTTATTGTATAAAGATTGACATTCTTTTTCAAATGAGTCGATTGTCTAATAGATTGTACAAATATTCATTGGTTATCATTAATCGGTATAGCAAGTATTTGAAATCAATCTAACTGCTTTTTACTTCAAATGTTCAAATGCGTGTCGAAAAATTTGTAGATTTCAAAATGTTCTTTAAAACAGCGTAATTGAATGATTTTTTTTTATTCATTATGTATACAAATTTATGGTTTTATTTTTAAAATTATTTTTAAAATTGTTGTAGAGAGCGGTGCTTACGGTAGTACTGTTAGTACCATAAATAAGTATTTTCTCTGACTTAACCCAAATGCAACAAAAACTAATGTTAAACCCCGCAAAAAAATGAAAGGAGAAAAAATAAATGTTTACAGACAACAAAAAAGATAATAGGTGCTGCAGTACGACGTTTGAAATTTTGTACATGTATTTTTGAAATACGAGTAATTAATACGAGGTAAAAAAGATTTTATCGTTTGTTGGTGTTTGAGCTTTTTTTCTGGGTAAGCAAAAAAAGCATCTGAAAATATAACTAGGGTTAACTGACTTTTTTCATGGTTTTTCAGTGACAAGTAATTATGTATTTGCAATTCAGATATCATTTGACACTGATTTTCAAGCAAAAGTTATACATTAAACTAGTGAGGTAAAAAATACTTTTGTGCAAATGTTAAGGAATAGCTTTATAAAAAAAACCTTTTGTTCCAAAAGATTTAAGTAACTCACAGGCAATGTTTTTTTATTTAACCAACAAAAATGACTATATAATTATTTACTTGGTCGTGGATAAATTCTCACAGAGACTATGTTGCGTAGAACTTGCCAGCCCTCTAAGGCGTTAAAAAAGAATGGTCCCAGAAAAGCAATCAGGAGCATCAATATTTTTTATTTATAACATTTAACGTTTTACGCACGCAAAATCGAATGCAGACACCACAAGAGTGCATTTTTATGTTGCACAATATTGGAAAATGGTGATAGCTCAAGCTTCGCAAGTCAAACTCCGTAAACTAGATCTTCATTCGACAACACACCTCGTGGACCGATATTTGCTGTAGGGGAAACTCATTCGAATAAAATAAATCACCACGACACGAGTAATCCATGTTCAAACGGGGAAATCAACAAAAACAATACCATTTTTTCGTGGAAGCTGGTACAACTTGCGGTTGGTCGCAAGCTCACCTATTCACCTAATACCAGCCGATTCGGTACTTTTAGGCTCTCGGTTACAGCACCATCAAACATCAAACGACATTTATATCGAAAACGAACACGGGAAAAGCGGGGGAGAAAAAAAGAAAAAAGTAAGATAGAAAGAAAAAAAAGCCGGCCAGAGCTTAGTCATTTTACTTTTTGTGTGTATGTGTGTGTGTCGAGCGCAGGTGTCTCTTTAACGAGAACAGCTCGAAACAATGAAGCGCTAAAGGAGGGGGGAGGGAAGGTGGCTGGTGCAGATTGCACACTTTTTGCCTCAAAGAGAAAAGAAAGTCCGGGACGCTTGAGCCTCGCAGGTGCGGGTAAATGCTCGGGTAAAAAAGCCGTCATCGGGCTCCAGCGAAGCAAGTTGGTGCAGTGGAGGGAGGAGGTACAGAAAAAAAAAAAAAAAAAAAGTAGAAGCGGGGGTGGGACATGTATGTACGTATACACATGCACTAGCTCTCGTAACTCGAACCCAAGTCCGTTCTTTCTCCTTTCCCGGTCTTCTCGGCTTTTTTGGTACGAATGTGTGTATATACATACAGACGCACGCGCCGTGTGCGAGATCGGGGGTGTATATACATATGCGGGAAAGCTCCACCGGTAATTGAGTCGACGCGGTTTTACGACCAAGCGCACGAGCTTTCACCGGAGCAGTGGTGCACGTAGCTGCTGTGCCATGGGTAAACAATCTTCAGTCGTTCTATCTTAGCTTCCTCTCCCACAGCAGGTATTTCTCCATTAAATTTATACGCGTACGCACGCGAATGTTCCGTCTACGTTTAGCTACATGCTGTACGTATGAATGCATTGTTGTTGTTGTTGTTTCGGTTGTCGTTATTGTTGTACGGTCGATTTAATTAAAATTTGGACAAATTGAATTACTTGTTGGCAACAACCCGAGGCTATTAAGATATACGTATGAATGACTTTATGGTGGTCGCTCGAGTAATTATCCCTCCTGAAGTGTGCCCGTTGACGAAAAGCTTGCCTTTTGTTTTGACGCAATTTTACATTTAATACTCGAACGCAAGCTGCTCTTCCCATCCACCTGAATTTTTAACTATCGGAATTGCCTGGCATATGCACACCTTGTTATTCGCAGTCATTTACCATTTAACAAGGCATTATCTTACGACTCTAAAAACATTTTAAAATTATTTTTAAAATTGTTGTAGAGAGCGGTGCTTACGGTAGTACTGTTAGTACCATAAATAAGTATTTTCTCTGACTTAACCCAAATGCAACAAAAACTAATGTTAAACCCCGCAAAAAAATGAAAGGAGNAAAAAAACTCGTATATCCCAAATTACTTTGATCGTCCAAAAGGCAGCCAATTGAAAAAGCGCCATGTTTTTCCTGGGACACATCGTGGACGAGCTAATTCCACGAGCACGGTAAAACCGTATGGTGGCTGGAAAGCAATTTGAACGCACCCTCTATAGATCGATAAGCGAGGGGGAGGAAGGGCATTAGGCCGCGTTGCGGAGATCGCTCCGCTGAAATAGCAAAATTCCAGTTAATCAGCTTCGGTTATATACCGTCTGATACCCTGAATTTTCATCAACCCTTTCGTCATATTACACCCCCCATCTCCCCGGTGACGTGTAATACGAACCGAACTCATAAACGGCACGTGCATGTACGCGCAAACCACGATCGAATCCCCAAGGTAGGCATGTTCCATTTCTCTCCACCCCCCCCTCGCTACACATATATGCGTGTGCATGCACGGGAGCTAATAAGGTAAACGCTAAATAAAGCTGGGAATGCGCAATGCGCACTCTCTCCCCCTTCCCTTTGCCTGCGCTTCATTATCGAGGCCATGCTCTGTTCGATCTCCTCCTCCTCTCTCTTGCTGTTTGCATGCGGTCCTTCTTTCCGATGGGGTCTTATTCGCGTTAGCTGGTGTGCATTCCATTTCCTGCCACATCGGCAACGCCGATGGAATACCTCGACGCTCATCAGAGGACAACTGGCGGATGATATCGTACAAAGGGGGTGGCAAGAAGTGTTTTTGACCGTGTTTTTCGTTATTGCTGTTTTTTTCCCCCTTTGTCGTTTATTTAGTTGTAGTTACAACATGCCGAGGCTCGATTTAATTTCACGCAACACTTTAATTTAACGGCGTTAATGCTATTTACGGGCAATGGCCATTAACGAGGAAACCGTGAAACGATCGGCGAGGGGGAAGGATGGAAATTCTCTTGGCTGATTTTACCGGGACAAGTTGGTATGTATTCGGGAGTACATGGTTCACTCGAACTAACTCTCAAAAGTCGGGGGGTGAAAGGCGTGTATATACCCGTATACCATAGCAACGGGAGTACGTACGTGCCCTGGCAATTTATGTTTTCAGGCGCACGGGGTGGGAGGGGGGGGTGGAGGAGAGCTAATTGAATGGAACCGCCTAATAAGTATTAAACTTCCACTGGCGAGTTCGCTCGCTCGCTCCACGTGATTCCTCCACTCGGACGTCCTCACCCTTCTCCACCCTGTTTTGCTTGTATACCACTTGTGACCCCTTCACGTGCACGTACACACACGCACGAGAGTACGTACGGTCGAGTATCGCCTTACTGACCTGCATGTATCATCGTCTCATTGGCTCGCCTCGTGGTGTGTATGGATACACGTATACAGGGTGTCCATAGAAGTGTGAGCATCCACTATGGACAGACGGAGGGATAGGGTGGGCGATCGAGATGACAATCACGTACCAAACGTAAAATCAAACAGTAACGCGCAAACATCCAGTTATACCTGTGTGCGTGTGTGTGTGAGAGTCAGGTCGTATATACGTGTGTTATGGGCAGTGCTCAAATGGCCGAGGCGCTGGCGATTCGATTCTCGCGCTAAAGCAAACGCGGCCTATAGCCGTGTATACACGCGACATCGCGCCAATAGCCACGGACCCGCACCGGCTATATCGAGAGACTCGGCTCTGTTTTACAATTCAATGTTATATACACGCGGTGTACACGCGTAGGGATATATATATATATACAGTCCCTCCCCCTTATACATCCCCTTTCGCCAAGTTGTGTGCATGCGCTATACTGCAGGCACGCGCGTACACACACATAAATTCTGTTCATATGTATCACGTGTGCGCAAGCTTTGCTGTACAACGAACGGCGCTTGCGGTGGTATCGTGCGTACGACTACTGGTATGCGTGTGTGTGTGTGCACGTGATGCGATGCAGGTATGCGGAAAGCGTACAATGACTACAGTTCTATAGTGTTTCAGTTTGGGAGAAGGAGTTTTGTTGTAGTGCCGGCAAGCACCTGATCTAATTTATGATCGGGATAGAAAGGACTGGCTGGGGGGTGCACGCACGATGTAGATAATACCAATTAATTCCCGCGGTGGTCAGTACATAGCTATACGGATACCGGGAACGCTGCTCGACCATCGATTCCGTTGTCTTGCGAATTAAGGGAGCTTTTCGCTCTTTTTTTTTTTTTTTTTTTTTTTTTTTTTTTTTTTTTTTTTTTTTTTTTTTTTTTTTNTTTTTTTTTTTTCTTTTTTTGTCCTCCTCGTGTTGCGTACTGCGCTACAATCGCATCAGCAGTGACCTACATTCACCCTTATAATGCACACGTGGGATGGAAAAAAAATTTTTCAATTCCAAAGGATCGTCGATTGCGAGGGAATGTAAATTTTTTAGTAGTATCAATCGAGTTTGGTCAGACGCGCGATTGAATCGTTTTGCCGAGCAGCATTAATTTTTTTTTTTTTTTTTGCTTTTCCAACTCTCGACATTCATGAACATTTGAAAAGCCGAATCGCAATTACTGCAATTGTGCAGCCCAATGGGGGATTTCGATTTTTATTATTTTTTTTTGTGGTTTTTTCATGTTCAAACAAAGGAAAAAAAATCCTTGACTGCATCCTGTATGAAAACAAACGTCGTGTAGCACGTACAATTTCGTTGCGGACAAAAAGCTGACAACGCCGCGCGGCATGAGAGAACTGACCTGCATTCGTTCATCAGAGAGAAGTAGGCATACACGAGCACACAAAGTTAAATTAAATGCTCCGGACGCGGCATTGAGGCCGTAAAAAAGGAAGGGAGGGTAGGTGAAAGTGGGGTCGGGGGTAGAAAAAAAAAAAGATAAACCACGGGAAAAGAATTCGCACGGGTGAGCGGAATCGAATGCCGCGGCCGGATTGCATTGTGGCCCGCGGAAAGAGGAAGGCGGAGGGTGGAGAACTTAAGGGACGGGCGGGCGAGCGGCTGAATTATTTTTATTGCGAATTTACGAGCAGACTCGGGTGGCGCCCCCCCCCCCTCTTCCTGGGGCCAAAATACATTTGCTCGCGGCCACGGATGAGCAGAGAACGTGCACGCGCGAGTTGGCACGCCGAGGGATGAATATTGAAATTCTCATTATTCGCGCTCGCTCGTATAGCGAGGGGCTAAGGTGGCGGTTGCTCGCGTCATGTCCGCCTGCTTCTGGATATAATTTAAAGTTTCCCCGCGCATCCTGCTAGGCGGTTTAATCATGAATGCATTTGCTGGACATTGGACACTCGCAGTGTTATACTGCACCCCCTCAAGCCTCTCCCTTAGCTTTGAGCTTTTGCTTTGGCGCGAGCGTCATTTAGCATTTTCGCGCTGCTCTGCTATGCTAAGCGGAGCCAGCCTTGTTCCTGTTGCCGGTAAAATTGATACTCACCTGTGTTTCGTAATTTCGAGCGAGTTCCCACCAACTATACACAAGTACGAGCACAAGACTCCGAGGGGGTGTGGGTGGGGAAGGTATCCTGTGTAGTATCCAATTCGCAAGCAGCTTAATGACGCGTCTCCTATTATGCAAATGGATAGCGCTGGCGCATCAAAGACGGAACGAATATCTCCGCGAGCTGTAGCGGGAGAAAGAGACGGAGCTGCACTCGGCTCGTCGGGAGATGGAATTTTGTGCCCGGCTGTAGAGAGCGCGGGCTGTTTACTTTGGGGAACTCGCCTTTCTCGGAAACGGCATTCCGTGACGAATTATTTCGTTAATGTTTTTCGCCACGTTGAAAAACACACCCCTCCCCCGCACGTTTGAATGAAACGAGCACTCGCCAACCGCGCTGATAAAACAATTGAGATGGCCCTAGACGTTCCGTAAGACGGATAACGTGATTTATTTGACAGTTATCCAACGCTGGTGTACGTGAACGCAAGTTTTCAATTGGAGTCTCCACCGTGTAACTGGTGCGCGTAGCGACCCCCCCGGCCGAAATAACCATCCCCCCAAAGAGCCCGGCAATTGAAATCACGCATTTGGAACGAGAACAAGATCGTTACGAGCGCGAAACTATGCACGCGCTTCCAGCAAAGTTCCACCAGCTGCACGGGGTTGTAATACGAGCCAACTTTTCGCGGCACGCGCCCCTGTCGTTTCGTAAGTACCTCATACCCACGCGGTAATACAGTTTCCGCTCATTGCAACGTTGCACCCTTTACGGACAAAGTGTACAGCACAAGACGCGGTGGAGCACCACAATCTCTCTCGTCCTTGTAAGTGACATTGTATTTTATACACGGTGCACAGGGTACATAATACACGCGTGTAATACCACCTCTAAATTCCCCCGTTGCTCGCGGACGCCAACGTAACACAAAACACGTACATTCTGCGTGTCACGTATATACGCGTACATTATATATATAAGTGTACGTATATGTATATGTACATATAAAAGGCACACGCGATGCGAATCTGAAATTCACGGCTGTACCTATACATGTATACCACTGTGTCGTTGTTGTCGCTCGATGGATCTCTCGCTCAATTTCGCATTTACCCGCGAGACGGATTTACGAGGGGTAGCTGCTTTGCTTACGTTATACGTGTACGTTTACGAGAACATTTTTGAACAACGTACCAATTGCATCATTGACCATTACCCTGACTTTCGTACTGAACCATACTTTGATAGCACCACCTCTGGTAGTTTCAGTAGCTACGCCTTTGGATCGTCGAAAACATAATGTTGCAATTAAATAGTAAAAAGTCCCTGGAAGTAGTGCGCATCCCCCACCCCCTGTGCTTTGCGTGTTTGTTAAATAGGTTGTGCATCGCGCTGGTAACTCCAACTCGACACATCTCCCGCGCCTGCACGCCAGGCTGATACATCGCTCGGTTGCAATTCCTCGGCGTACGCTCGTGAAAACAGTGACTCTCTTTCTCTCTCTCTCTCTCTCTCTCTCTCTTTTCATGTGCTCCATTCACACGGGATAGGATAACCAAGAGTATTGTCTTTTCTTTTCCTTTTTTTCTTGCCTTTCTTTCTTGACGAGGCAGCACAGAGCAGTGACGATGCTCTATATCTCTTTAACTTGATGAAAAATGTTATACTAGCGAGGGGGTGTTTATAAGTTTCACTTCGTCCAAGTAACCAGAGATGTTGGGGGATAATACTTAGATACTAAAAAAAAAAAAAAAAAAAAAAAAAAAAAAAAAAGAAAAAAAAAAACGCACCCTGAACACAGTATAACACTTTGGAAAGTACAGCGGAAGCAACACATGGCTCTCTACGTATATTTGGAGTAAACATAACATGAAACTCAAATAGTAAATATAAAAACTCGGCCAGAGCGAAAAGGAGCAGAATTCTTGGAGAAGATGACGCACCCGGAGCCAAAGCACAGTCGTGTACATTGACAACAACCTAAAAGAAAGGGCACGCGCGCTCTCCCTTGAGGAACACGGGCGAATGGGAGAGCATCATCATTAAAACTCACCGTTGAGCGCAATATAATACACATATGGTCGTGGGAAGGGGTAAGGGTAGGGGGCAAAAGCCATCGGAGGGAAATAAGTATCAGGAGCGTGCATGATTCCCGAGCGAGGGCTCCGCGTCTCCCGATGGAGTGGCAAGAGGGACGCGCGAGCGAAAGAGATGGAAATGACATGGTGATAAGAGATCGAGCGCAAATGCAAACGTACCCATACGTGAATGGAGGGAGGGAGCTTTCGCGGAAATTACTGTTTGGGCTTTTGATTTCAATCGGTTTCGCCGTTAGTCCTTTGGCCGCTGGCTCGGACGTGACGGAGGACGGGCCCGTTCCATTATGAGTCTGACCCTCCCAAAAGTTATTTAACCCGCACTAAGCCGGGGGTTGAACGACACCGTGGCCGAGTTTTCGTTTCCATCTCGGGTCTTGGCGCTTGTTTAACAGAATAACAGTACAACAACCATATCGCTCGATCGCATCGGCGTTGCAAGCGGGGATAATGTTTACCGTGGACGAGCGCGCGGAACACAGCGATTAGTCGGGATGTATTTATGCGCTGTGCGCAATCCAAACTTCCAAACACGGACAAACAGGTATATATATATATATATATATATATATATAATGGCGTTTGGTCCACAATACGTCGGCAAACACGTTGTTGTAGGGTGGGAACTTTCGACGCGAAATCGTGTTTGCTTCCTTGGGATTGATGCAATCTCTCAAAAATCTCACCATCGAAGTCTTTCACAAGGGCTTTTCGCGATGAATACGTTTCTCGAAGAAAGAGACCGTGGAGAGAGAGAGAGAGAGAGAAACAGTCACTGGAATAGAAAGAGGAGATCATCCACGGTATGGACGAGTACCTTCACCTACTACCTAAAAAAAAAATAAAAATACAAGACATCGATCATTCCACTGGTACACTGGATGAAACAAAAAACAAAAAAAAAAAAAAAACAAAAACAGTTTGAGACAGATTGATCCCTCTTTGATTGCCCCGGAGACCAGTAGAGTTCACTTTTAAGGGTAAAAAAGAGTCGAAGGAAGAAAAAAAATGGGGGGGGGTGGAAGAGGAGGGAAACACGGACATTCTTAATTGTGAAGCACGACTCCGAGCGTAACACGTTTCGGCGATAAAGCTTGGTGGAGTGGGGTAGCTCGCGGGTAGTCGAAGTTTGGCTCCCGTCTTGCTCTCCCGTGCTTTTGAAGTTTGGTGCGAGGCGCCGCTGAGCCAATTATGAGTACGAGTCACGCGGCACGATGGAGTCCTTCTGGGGGGGGAAAAAAGTCGGGGCGTCGTCATCGTTCCAAAGCTACAGAACGAGAGGAAGGGGTTATATTCGCCACCAAGCTTTACATACAGTGATACTCGTAATGGTAATAAAGACACCCCTCCGAGAGAAAGAGGATAAAAAAATATATAGAGATACAGAGCCGGCCCCTCCTTTTCCTTGGGGATAATACAGCCTGGTGCTGCTGCCACAGGTGACTGGATGCGCGTCTGGAGCAGGAGGACAGGAGGAAGGACCAGAGGATAGCGGGTATATAGAAAGGGAAAAAGAGGGAGTGGATAGGAGAAACGCTGCGGCTGGTGCGCGAGTGGTATGGCTTCGGGATACGTCGATAACGATAAGCATCGGCAGGAACGCGCGCGGAATTGGATTGTCTCCTTTTATATACGTTTACGTCCCCCTCTGGCCTCCCCACTTGGTGTATACACCTATATACGTATATATCCTGAGCCACTGTATACACGCATCAGGGTACTCGCGCGTTCTTCCCGTGCGCCATATAACGCGATCTTCTCCTCGACTGTGCCTTTACCTCTCGTTCCTGGAATAATTCGAGCGTAATTAGCGCGTATCCTCATTTCCTTTTGCCTCTAGTCCCAAAAGAATCAACAAACACTGGAGGATCCAGCTCCGTATATATATCCTATTTCACTTGCCTCTTTGTGCTACATCATCCGGCTCGTTGTTATATCCAACAGATGCCTCGAGCTTCTTTATTCGTGCGAAACAAAATTATCATCTCTAAGATATATACATAGTGGCATAGGAAAAAAAGCTTATTAAATGTGTCTATGATGACACGTACCTACGCACATGTTGCACGTTTCGCTCGTATTCATGTATCTAAAATTTGCGCCGAGATCCCGACCAACTGTGTACCAACTCCCCGGTTTAGTTGACCTCTCTCCCAGTGGTCGAGATTTCGGAGGTTGTTAAAAATTCATCCCAACCCAGCCCAACGCTGGTCGAGTGGGAAAGAGGTTGAACGGAGCTTGCGGTGCGTTAGAACTACCCGAGTGAGAATATTTCTCAGGTGTGAGCTTTCCTGGGGCTGAGGTGAGAGCTTGGGCGCGAAGATACGCGAAAACGGTCCACTTTGGCTCCGATATTAGCTTAGCACAAAATTGTTTCACCCGAGAGGTATACGCAACGGCTCGAGTGAAATCTCAATGAAATTATTTTGGGACACCAAAGAGCATAAAAAAAAAATAAATAAAAAAACCAAGCAAGATATAGGTAACACTCGTATAGAAAAGATGCTCCTCGGGGAATCAAGCTTAGACTTGATGACTAATTGAGGTCACGGGGGAGCCGGGGTACTCCATCAAAGACTAATGGCCGTGTACACTTACTATACGGCATCCTCGCAGTTTATAATTAGACTCACGAGGACTGATTAATTGATTTCCCGCATCATCCCGGCCACAACGGGGTATAGGTTGCACCGTAACACGCCGCTTTCGATTATAATTACGGGATTCATGATTCAAAAGGTGCATCAAACGGAATTCATCATCAAAGCGATGTAATGGTTAGATTGCTGTTGGTTTATTTTTTTTTAATTGTGCACCACGGGGTTCATGATTCATTGAAAAAAAAAAAAAAACGTAGAGTACCAATAGCCCATGTAACAATTGTACAGTGCTGTTTACCGGTGCTGCGCAACTAAGCGTATATTAGTTGATAACAGATGGCAACGCGACTCGGGCTCCACCAGAGTATTCAACAACATCCCAACAATTGTCGGAGCACCAAGTGCCCTAATTACTTACCGCGCATTCCTAGCATTAGTGTATACTTACTAATTCTCCCGACATTCCTATCCCCCCCCTCGCCGGTTGGAGCTTTCGCTCTCTGGTTCTCGAGCCCGAAAGCGGCCACATTTGCGTAACCAAAATCGCATTGGGAAGGTAGTTATTTGATTAAAAGCCCTCTTTGCACGTAAGTACGTTTAATTGGTTGAAAACTGAATTTTTTCATCTTGGATTGAAACGAGAGTGCACGTGATTATGGTGGTAGTGTAGTTGGTAGAAATGATTTAAAAGTACAAACTACGAGTATCATTTAGGATAAGTACCGGCTACGGGTATCATCATCCTCGTTAACAGCTGATTTCATTAGACAACGAAAAGTTTTGATGATCGGGAAGTTTTTCAAGTTTCATCGTTAGGTATACGAGGGTACGTAGGTGTACGAGGGAAGCAGCCATGAAAACAACCACAAATGAGCCAACACTGCCGCGTAGTGTACACCAAATCCTTGGGTATAACAACACGAAGCTTCGTTACCTGGGCAAACTTGCCTCGATAAACTTTCCCCACGACGGGGCATCTGTACATCAACTTTGCCTGATTTAAAATCTAAATCCCCATATGGATATGCCAGAACTCGGTTTCACAGGTCGACCAACACGAAAGAAATGTATAGAGATTTCGGGACGAACAAAATAAAATAAACAGAAGAAAATCCGACCTAGTTTCGTGCTTCATTAAACATCGACCTTCCGAGGGCTCTCGGTTGCCAGTCGATAATCGTGGAGGTGGACACAGTAAGCCCGGGCGCACACATTCGTGCCAAAGCCGGCGATATACGCATTCGAGGACTAAGCACAAGATGGATAGTACCTATGCTACTTACAACGGTGTACCAGCAGAGTGGGGGCTTCCGACGGGTCCGAGGTGGCGGAAAATATCATAAATTCAGTGGCGCGTCGACGAACCAATTCCGTCTCCACCCCACCACCACCATCTAGATTTTTCTATACTTGTGAGAGATTTCTCCATCCCCTGGGCTTTTGCACCCGTGTATGGGCTGCACACAAAGAGGAAAGGAGGTACAGGACGGTGCGCGGATGCGCGTGCGAGGGGACATTCGTGTGTATACGTACCTAAGGATCGGGCAGGGCGCCAAGCCAATCAGTTTTCGACGTAGGCGAACAATGAGCCTCGATTTATTCCTGCCTGATCTCTCTCTCTCTCCCCCCCCCCCCCCGACAGACCGTGTATATCTCCCGTACACATGTGGGGATGATATCTACTCGCGTGCGATTTCTCTCTCTCTCTCTCTTTTTCTCAAGCAAAGGTGCAGCAGCTCGGTAGGTGTTTTTCTCGTTATTTGCCGGGGGGGAGGAATGGATTTCTCCCCGCTGGAAGACGTCGATTGATGTGGCTCACGTGCTCTCCGCGATACACCCCTCGTACGTGTAATTGAAAGTGGCGGATGGGTTTGATTGAATTGTTTACTCCCCGAGCTTTTTGCAAAATTAAAGCCTTTCCTTCTTATTTCGTACCGGTTTTCCTCGTTTCGGACGTCGCGTCAGACGTTGATTCGTTCCTTTGCCTCGATATGAATTTTTTACGCCAACCCAAGTTCCGAGGATTTTATCCTTCGGCCAGAGGAATCGATACAAAAGCGGCAGAGATGAGGATTCATTTTTCTTCCCTCGACCTTTCAGACTCACCTCTCAAAGGACGAAACGTTGTCGCCAAGTTTAAAAATATTTTCCGTCCAAGCGAATGCGTAGTAGGAGAGGAGCAAAGTCGCGAGAGCCGAGATTCCGTCGAGGACGAGGAAACGAGATATTATGTACCCCTCGCTCCGACAGCCATCCCGGGTATTTGGCGCGGAAAATGAGCCGCCGCTCGTTTGCTCTTTTGACGAAAATACTTGGGACGGCCCTGTTTCGCTTTGCCGTGAAATTTCAAAATTGCCCTCGAAATTACTTTCGCCGGGAAAAATAGGCTTTTCGGATCATGCATCCCTGGGTATTCACTTGCCAATACGTGCGCACTGAGAAAAAAAAAATGTCCCAGGATCAAGAAAACGCTTACTACAACAGTGCCAAGTACGAATGTCTTGTATTTTAATTTTCTGCTTCCTAACTACGAGTCCCATCCCTATTTGCTTTGGTCGCTCGGTTCAGCTGTAGGTCGTCATCCTCCCCATTTGAATCGATAACCCGACCGAGCTCACGTGTACCCGTGAATCCGTGGCCACTCGTGCAAACGGCACGTGTGTGTCGCGCCCCGGGCAGCTCCTTGTCGAGAAGTGCACGGACGGGCACGTGACGCTAACGAGACCGAGGCGTCGAAGAAGTTTCACGGAGGCAAGTCTTCGCTTGATTCGCCTTAATTATGGCCAAGATTAGAGAGAGTTTCAAGGTGCCGACAGTCGCCCCGACCCATACACGTGTATAAACGTGCATACCACAGCCGGTTGATTCCTAGCCTCGCAGGGAACGGGGAGCAAATCCATCCCCCTGCCCCTCCTTGCGCAATTGCTCCAAGTCAAAGGTGTGTGTACATGTAAAGGCTGTTTAGAAACTTTAGTTTAATTACGTCGCTGTGCGTTCTATATACTTCTACTTTTCCCCCACCCCCTGCACTTTCCTCTAATGGGCTTGTTTGGATTCCTTATACCTACTGGCAAACGCGAGCGCATTAATTCCACCTCTGCCCCACCACCCTTGGCTATACCTTTCTGTTTAAACGTTACGATGCTCGTCTACGCGAGGACAAAGATAGAGAGAGAGAGAGAAATATAAGTTTTGCCAAGGGAAGTCCCAGGAATGCAACCCCCGATGCTTCCGCAACGAGAGAAACGTTTGCTCTTAGCGAGGGTAGTAAGGAAGAAGAGAACGTCAAAGAGGACGTTCGTACTGTCTATGTATCGAGCCGAAAGACGTATATATACATATGTGTACGTGTAGGTAGGTGCACCGGGTGGGCTTCGCCGATTGCGATTGGTAAAGTTCATAATTTAATCGGGCGTTATTAGATATCAGTGGGGTTATATATGTATATTATCGATCGTACGAGCTTTGTGTGCGTGTACCTATACCCATGTTGTTGCGTGGAAAAGTTTTGGGCTTGGATTTCTCGTTGGTGCAACCCTAGTCCAACTAAGAGAAAAAGAATTCAAGTATCTATATGTGTATCTTTTTGATTCGCGTCTCGGATGTTTTCGGGGGTGGGTCCATTGTCTCGCGGGGTTCACTTGGACGACGAGAAGCAGTCGTATAAGTGTTCTGTGCTTTCATTTGAACAGGTACACGTATAGGATGGGTACCAGCGAGGAAGAGGAGAAAAGTTGGCAATCGGAAAAATCTTTGCCTTACGCGCTTTTTTCTTCACAAAGTGCGACACCAAAATGAATACAGCAGAACAGTAGATAACTCGCGGAAGCGAAAAAAGTTCCAGGAGTGAGCGAGTAAAAAAGAGAAAGAGGTTGACTCGAGGCTTTTTTTTGCGCTCCTACAAGTAAAAGTCCAAAAAAGAGAAACGTTTCGAAGGAAAAAAAAAAGTTTTCGGAATTTCCAGCCATGGCTTTCTAGATTGCGGATCGACGATTTCGCGTCGACGAAATACCGAAAGATCATTCGCTCCACTTGGCAGGGAGCACCATTGCGCGCCTCTGCAGGGTTGCGACGGTGAATAAAAAAAAAAGCAATTTAATTGAGGCAAAAACACGGGCTCTGCATCGAGAATTACTCGGAGGAGCCCTGCTGACGCGCAAGAGGCATCGGATGATTTCAAAGTAGCAATTTAATTACCGAGTACGTTCTCGGTTACGAGCTCCTCGACGAAAGGATCGATCGCTCACCGATGGGTGGCCCCTTTTTTTTCTCTCACCCTCGCTTTTTGCACGTGTTACATCCACCGACGCGAATTTCCATCAAAAGCGCTGAATATCAGAATCCAATGAGATGCTCGCGGTAACAAACGAGCCCGCGACAAAGGACCGAATTTCATTTGTCCGAAAATGTTCGTTACGCCTTCGTTATTACGCAAAAATTCACTAGCTCTTGAAATTTCATTATTTCTCTTTTTTTTAATCAAAAGTTGGGCTTCCTCATGAAAAGCTCTGCCCGAAATTTTGTACAAATTTATTCGTAAAAATCACAATAAAAGTACAAGAGCGCGCCGAAATATACATCGAAAATAGGTACGGAGTCCTTCCAGTATCACCTGACAATGACAGCGAGGTTTTGCTGGTGCTCGAAAATCTCTTCGGGCGCTGCAGTCAAATCACCAGGTCGTAGCTGCTCGGCTGCAGAAGAGGCACCGTTGAGGAGCAGCTGGACGTTTACGGCGCTTCGCCACCACCGATACCAGGGCAGTACTTGGTTCTGTGGCCAAAAGTGGATGAAAAGGAAACGGATAATTAATTACTACGCTCTAAAGGAGGTGGGGTCGATGTCGTTTGTAAGAAAAATTAAATTTTCGAATTAAAAAAAATTTAGAGAACCTCCGTTAACAATTCAGTTATATCATTTTGGAATTTTGCCCTGTCATAAATGAGTTATTGAAGACGAATTTATTGTACTCGGAAAAAATAATTCTATTTATATCAATTTGTTAATTAATACTATCTAATTTGTGTTCGACACCGGGTTTTCACTTTTCTGTAATCCAAGGAGGTGATATTATTTTTATTATTATTATTTTTTTTTTTTTTTATGCGCAGGTCCTGTAACGTATGGAGAAGGATATGAATAGGGAATTTTCTCGGTCGCGCGTATATCGTTCAATATAAGTTCAAAACCACCGAATGCTTGGAGAGCTTTGAGATTTTTGCGGTCTCACGTCATGCAGAGCTTGAAGAAAATTTTTTTTTTATTCAAGTTTTATTTTATGTCATGTTTCACTTGTCGCTTCAATAGCAAAAAAAAGCGCCGAAGTCGGGGCTTATTTGTCGAGTGCTTTTATGAACGTGAAAGCGAATACTCGAGAGCTTTTTGAAGCGAAAATTTTATTTCAAAGAGGAAAATACTTTCCGAGAAGTATTTTTTTGCTCGAAAAATTTTACGTTAATATATTTCATCACCTGATGCAACTACGACATTCATCCAAACAATTAAATATTTATATTAGTGTGCAATTAATCCTTATACAATCCCACGAAAATGTGTAAGACTGTTGATATGTATATACGACTTGTATTTGACAGATGAAATAAACAATCAGTTAATTAATTAACAATAAAAATTTCCGAGTATACAATTATGGTATTGCGTTCTCATGCTGTTAATTAACAAGTATAATCAAGGAAGAAAAAAAACGGATATTTCCACTCGCAGGTGAAATTCACACCTGCCCAACTTTTTGCATTACTCGCAAATAAATAAATCCTTAAAGTGTAAACACCGAAGAAGAAAAAATTCAACTCCCGCGAAGAGCTTAAATAAATTAAAAACTTTGGTATTAAGATCTGAAAGCCTGCCTCGGCGCGTCGGAGCTCCGTAACGCAGAGAAGGGTCGGGATATTCGAATGAGGGACAAAAAAACAAACTATTTCCCGAGAACTGGCTTGCACTTCCTGACTCATCTTCACCCCCTGCAGCTTTCCTCCCCACATCTGGATAAACTTCCTTGCTCTGTATTCCTCTCTTTCTCTCCTCAAAAGCTCGGCACGTTTGGAATGGAAATGCTCACTTTAGCTAAAATTTACGTACCTCGAGGAAATTATAAATTCCACCCTCTCTTTGGGCAAGGCGAAACAAGGTAAATTTTATTTTTCGATCCCTCGAGTAGTACCAAAAATACATCGATGTACCTGTCTTGGGTACATACAATCTGCTCCCCTTTCAAGAACATGCAGTGCATCTCGTCGAATCACTGGCCAATGAACCAAAAATAACAGGGTAAACTCAATCGTCCTCTACATCGAGAGACAGAGACCGGGACAATCCATCAGATATACAAACGAACGAAATAGCTGCTCAGCAAGTCCTCTCTGTCTAACACACGGGGACACAACGAGTTTGCAATCTCGTAAAGGTACTCCCATCAGGGGCCGGACGAAGCACGTACACAGACATACGAGTACGAGGGAAAAAAGGGGGAGTCTCTCGCACTCTGCCGATTAGTGCCTCGTCGCCTGTATCGTCCTCCCGAGGGACCGAGGAAAGGTATATACGCAGCACTTCTCACTCCAGGTTTTCGCGCACAAATGAAAACTCGGCCCCGTCCTTCTTTCGCGGATAGAGACACGCTAACCCTTGGAAAAAAAAAAAAAAAAAAAAAAAAAGTTTTTTTTCTCACCTCCGAGGGGACACGTCGTCGAGATTCCGCATTTCAAGCGGAACAAATGCGAGCTGACGTTTTTCGAGCCCCTCCTCCTCCTCCTATCTGGCAGTCGTTACTCCTCTGGCTCTATACACGTATACCGCTCTTACACCCCGTGGAGGCTCGGATCTCGTGGAAGGGTAGTGCGCTTACGTGTACACGCGCGCGCACATACACACAAGGAGATAATGGGATATCTCGGTGGACGACGGGCAGCCACGAATCCGAGCTAGAGCTGGTGAAATAGAGAGAAAAGCGAGACGGAGTACATAGCTTGGGAGTGCAAGGAAAAAAAAGGGTGGGAGAAAAGGGGGTGGTCCTCTCGGAGGAGGAAAAACAGCTCGAAGAGGAAGAGTCGGGCATATCGGGCTCGTTTCCTGGTGAATCTTGGAACACGGGGCGGAGGGGGGGGGCGGCCGGCGCTTAATAGAGTCGCGACAAGTTTCGCGCGGGGGGGAAGAGTCGGGCTTGTTCTTCCGCGCGATCGACGTCATAAAAGTTCGGCCAGCCCCGTGTAACTGTCACCGAGACGACTCCCTGCAGCCCTGGCTTTCTCTGCTCTTCGCTCCTTCCTTTGGCTCCTTAAATCTGCGTTTTCTCGTCCCTCTGAGCTATATAACGTGGTGACGATTTTTTTTTTCTCTTTCCACTTTTAATCACGACTGTGAAAAATAACAAAAAGGATCCGAGGCCGCGCCCTTCGACATTGTTTTTCGAAACAATTGAAACTTGATTTGAGCTCGAAAGTGAGTCATATCGAAGATTCGATATCGAAAGTTTGTTTTCTGGAATCGTCTATTTTTGTCATCCCGATCGGATACAGCTGAGTTTCAGCTTTCGTTCCGCGCACTGTTCTGCTTCAATTCACTCCCTGTTTCCCCTCCGACACGAAATAACTTTTTTAACGATTCGAAACTCGATATCACTGGGGGCTTGTTAGAACTCTGTGACGCTTCAATTTCGTCTGAAACGTGTACAGATGAAATTGCTGTTCCTTATCAAACACGTGTCTCGATAAATTAACCAAACCGACGATGGTTTACTATTAAAATTACAGGTTTCACTAAATGGAACAATGATTTGACCGAACGGTCGATACAGGAAGGCAAAACTTAAAAAAAAAGAGCTAGTTTTGTATGTACATCTAGAGTTAGTGAAACTGTTGAAAATTAAATCATAGCGTATGGAGAAGGATATGAATAGGGAATTTTCTCGGTCGCGCGTATATCGTTCAATATAAGTTCAAAACCACCGAATGCTTGGAGAGCTTTGAGATTTTTGCGGTCTCACGTCATGCAGAGCTTGAAGAAAATTTTTTTTTTATTCAAGTTTTATTTTATGTCATGTTTCACTTGTCGCTTCAATAGCAAAAAAAAGCGCCGAAGTCGGGGCTTATTTGTCGAGTGCTTTTATGAACGTGAAAGCGAATACTCGAGAGCTTTTTGAAGCGAAAATTTTATTTCAAAGAGGAAAATACTTTCCGAGAAGTATTTTTTTGCTCGAAAAATTTTACGTTAATATATTTCATCACCTGATGCAACTACGACATTCATCCAAACAATTAAATATTTATATTAGTGTGCAATTAATCCTTATACAATCCCACGAAAATGTGTAAGACTGTTGATATGTATATACGACTTGTATTTGACAGATGAAATAAACAATCAGTTAATTAATTAACAATAAAAATTTCCGAGTATACAATTATGGTATTGCGTTCTCATGCTGTTAATTAACAAGTATAATCAAGGAAGAAAAAAAACGGATATTTCCACTCGCAGGTGAAATTCACACCTGCCCAACTTTTTGCATTACTCGCAAATAAATAAATCCTTAAAGTGTAAACACCGAAGAAGAAAAAATTCAACTCCCGCGAAGAGCTTAAATAAATTAAAAACTTTGGTATTAAGATCTGAAAGCCTGCCTCGGCGCGTCGGAGCTCCGTAACGCAGAGAAGGGTCGGGATATTCGAATGAGGGACAAAAAAACAAACTATTTCCCGAGAACTGGCTTGCACTTCCTGACTCATCTTCACCCCCTGCAGCTTTCCTCCCCACATCTGGATAAACTTCCTTGCTCTGTATTCCTCTCTTTCTCTCCTCAAAAGCTCGGCACGTTTGGAATGGAAATGCTCACTTTAGCTAAAATTTACGTACCTCGAGGAAATTATAAATTCCACCCTCTCTTTGGGCAAGGCGAAACAAGGTAAATTTTATTTTTCGATCCCTCGAGTAGTACCAAAAATACATCGATGTACCTGTCTTGGGTACATACAATCTGCTCCCCTTTCAAGAACATGCAGTGCATCTCGTCGAATCACTGGCCAATGAACCAAAAATAACAGGGTAAACTCAATCGTCCTCTACATCGAGAGACAGAGACCGGGACAATCCATCAGATATACAAACGAACGAAATAGCTGCTCAGCAAGTCCTCTCTGTCTAACACACGGGGACACAACGAGTTTGCAATCTCGTAAAGGTACTCCCATCAGGGGCCGGACGAAGCACGTACACAGACATACGAGTACGAGGGAAAAAAGGGGGAGTCTCTCGCACTCTGCCGATTAGTGCCTCGTCGCCTGTATCGTCCTCCCGAGGGACCGAGGAAAGGTATATACGCAGCACTTCTCACTCCAGGTTTTCGCGCACAAATGAAAACTCGGCCCCGTCCTTCTTTCGCGGATAGAGACACGCTAACCCTTGGAAAAAAAAAAAAAAAAAAAAAAAACCTACGAATTTGGACGTGTTTGCTCGTCAGGTGGAGGACTTGCAGTTCACGTCGGACAAGCTCAGAGTGGACCTGAGTAGCAACAACATCAGCAAGGTCGATTTGTCCCGCCTCGAGTCTATGGCTACTCCCATGGATGGGCAACCGCGAGACGTCACGGTACAGCTCCAAGGCAATCCGTTCGAGTGCGATTGCGACGTGTACCCGCTGCTGCGCTACCTGAGCAACGACAACCACGTCAAACTGGAGCTAAAGGGCGCCCAGTGCTCGGGCCCTGGCTACATCAGCGGCGCCGATCTCGACCAGCTCGACGCCGAAGCTTTCATCTGCAAGCCCACGAGCAACGAGTCCTATTGGTCGGTCGACGACAACAGCGACCCCTGTGGCCCCGAGGGGGCGTGCGAGTGCTGGCTGAGACCGGCCGGCGAGATGCTGGTGATGAATTGCTCGGACAGGCGGATGAGCCACGCCCCCGAGCGCATAGTCCTCCACGGCGCGAAATCGGTAGCCCTCGATCTTAGCCGCAACCACCTCANTATGTATATACATATATACCTATCTTTTGTGCAAAAGCTCGGGGCGTCGAGTCTCTTTTTCGGACGCTGAGAAGTATTACATAAATTTTCGCAGCCGAGCAACGAGGGGGACTCCTCTTTCGCGCGCTAAAGGAAGAGAGAGTGCCCTATGACATAAATTCCTCGCAAGGCGTTCTCTATCTTTTCCCGACTTTTTTTTTTTTTTTTCCACTGGAGTATAAGGAGGAGGACGCGCCCGAGCTGGAATAATATATATTTCTATTATACGCGCCCCTTTTTATCGGCTCCTGCAACTGATCCATCATATATTACACACTACTGCTCACTTTTTGCGTGGAAGGCCTTTATCCATGAAGCTCTTTTACGGGGTCATTTGCGCGAGAAGTATCGAACGGTCAATCGTTTCAGACTCGCTCGCGTATCGGTGCAATTAGCATGTAAAGAACAATAGGCCATTTTTTTTTTTTTTTCTTATGGCAACATCGGAGCCTTGTTTTCTTATCGAGACGATTACACGGTGCTCCCCTACACTTGCTTCGAATGACTTTAGCTCGCAAATGTACGAAAAAGAAATAAAAAAAAACAAAAACAAAAGAGTAGTTTGCCCAAAGTGTGTCACCGTTAGAGTATAATGGTCCTTTCGTTGTCGCGTTCGATTCCTATCGTTTGAAAGTGTCCCTCGTCTAAAGCTTTCCCCGATGGCGATAGGATGTACCCTGTCCCAGACGAGCTCATACATACAGAGCAAATACCGGCTATTGGCTTAAAAAGAAAGAAAAAAAATGTGGAGTCGATTAATTTAGGGTCGCGCATTAGGAGTAGAAACGCGCTATTGCCACCTTCCTATGTCTTTATCCTATCATACCTTGTATAGCCAGCGCTGTATATGTAGGTATACACACCCGTACCCTCCACCACTAGCCCAATCCTCGCGTATACAAAATTCAAACAGTGAATATAATCGCGCTCATCCGATTACGCGCCGAGTGCTTTCACCCTCTCATGTATATATACGGTAAGGGCGTGTGTGTATAAATGCATATAATATTGTACGTGCCCGTGTGGATTGTATTGATATCGCGAGAGTCAAGTTGCCGTGTGCACTTGTACATTGCACGTATACACAGACGCGCGGGACTGTCGCGACTTTTTAATTAGAGTTAATTAGGTCGGTCGACTGACTCGTATGTATACACATGCCCACTCGTGTCCCCCCCCCCCTCCTTCGGGGTGCCCGTTCTTCTTCTCCTTCTTCCTCCGCTACTCCGACGCTGTTTGCACACTCGTCTTTTCACCCTCGCGTTTCTATATGTACTCTTTTCACGAACTGGATCTTGGTTTTTTGTTTTCCGTCTACATGGACAATATATACATATATATATATATATATATATGCACCTGGCTCCGAAACTCTTTCGGGTAATTCTGGTTGAACTTGCGGGAGCTAAGCCAAGTGTATCGGACGCTCGCAGTGATTGGAAAGCAGGCGTTAAGGTTTTTTTTTTTTCCATTCTGTGTGAAAGGAGTTGTGGACTGAAATGTCTCGTTTTGACGATAATCGATGGTCTAGAACAACTGTCTGATTTTCACAAGTGCCACGATTCGCTGTGGCAATATGATACTCCTTCCCAAATACGTCACTCTTTCATTTAATTTTTGTTCACAAGTTTTCCAGTGCTTTCGTAGGTACGAAAGAGATAAAAAATAATTGATTGCCCCAAGGGCGAGCCTCGATAAATTTGTTTTTCCCGACTTTGGGGGAGTTCTATTACAGAAGTTTTTTTTTTTTTTTTTTTAATTTCAGTCTTTCGGAAAACAATCTGTGTTCCCAAAGGGAACCAACTTTGCACCAACACGTAAAGCAACTAGCACTGTATAAAATACTTTTTCCTGTATAGTTGGTTTTATTTTTGCCGACTTTGTCACTTTACTCTCCATCGGATAACCGTAGATGCATACACACTCGGCTTGGACCGACTTGCGGGTAAAAAAAAAAAAGAGAAGAGCAAGAGGAGTCGAAAAGAGAGAATCAAAGAATAACAACAAACCCACTCGAGTACACAGTACGACTTTTTGAACAAAGTGACATCAGGGGAAAGAGAGAAAGAGAGAGAGCGAGAGAGCTACTCGCTGATAATTACTTCCGACAATCTCGACGCACGGGACCGAGTCTCTGGCAATCCTCTTTCGCGCCATTTAACGCGTGTCGAACAAAAAGGATCGGGCCGTGGTGGTGGTGGTGGTAATGGTGGTATACGTGCGCTTGCCGAGGAAACTTTCTGGCGAAGAAAGCGGGGGGTCGCACGTGAAACATTATAAAACACTCGACTAAGACGATTAAGAGAGTCGAGTTATTGGCTTTGTCGAGCTTCTCCGCAGCTACGGAAGAAATTGCATTACCACGAGGCTAGGAAATTTCGCCCTCTGTGGCTTTTATTGCTCTCGAGTCTTTTTAAGGACTTTTTCCAGATACGTGATATTGATCTGGAGTTAGCTTTTTATCCGGCGCATCGAGTGTACTTTTTTGAACTTTGTATCTGTTATCGTCTTATTTGATTGTTTATTTGTAGGTACTCTGATTTTTTTTTTTTTTTTTTCATCGAAAAGATTCAATCGAATGAATGATGGATTTCCGTGTTAATCGTTCACTGATTATTGCTTTCAAATATTCCCACTAATTGACAAAAAAATTTCGCGTGTAATTGTCACTGAAAAACGAATTTTCCCCAAAGTGATTCAAATTTAATGCATCGAGAGTACAAAATAAAAATCTCTTCCCGAAAATGCATGTTCCAGTAGAAGAGATTAAATTATTTTCCCAACCACCAACAAATACGTTTATCCCTTTGGCACAAATCGATCCCCCGTCCAAGCTTGATGCGAATGGAAAAAGATTGATCCTCCGTCGACTATTATTTCATCGTCCAGCCATCGGAGCGCAATTTCGAGGCTCCATCCCAGAGAATTGATAACTCGATAAACTGGCATACGCATACAGAACCGAGGCCATTTGGGCCGATACGAAGCTAATCGCGCGGGCACACGCACCCGCTGTAAAGATAGTCCGTCACCGCGAGACCGCGTTCGTGATTGGCGCCCATCCGTCGCACCCCACGAACGAGCGATAAAGCAACCAAGGCGAAAGTTATAAACGAGGATAGCTCCAACGGGTGGGAGGAGCGAGTTTATACAGTGACGAGAGACATCATCGGTGGTAGGAGAAAAAAAAGGGGTCATCTCGTTGAAGTCGAAAACAGTGGGACAAAGCACGCGGTGTAGTGGTTTCGCGGCGTACTGCTTTGCTCTGCAACAGTTGAGCCCCATAGAGCATACAGTGGTAAAACCAACGGCAGTGGATGAAGGTGTACGGACTAACACACCCGAGAGCCGCGCCTATCGCACGTGGGTGCGCATAAGGGCCAACAGATGCGGATCGCGGTGGCCCGCTGAAAGGGAGGAATACAATCACGTGGGGAGGAGCGCGCTCGGAAGGGCAGTATGAATGCGATGAAAAGAAGAAGGGAGGCGATGCCGGGGCTCTATTTGCATTCAGTAAAAATTTCTTGAATGGGCCCACCGCGGGATTAACTACTCGCTCTGCTGCCCCTCCTCGTGGAATTATTCTGTGCGCCACTTGGCGCGGAAAGAGGAAGCGCGTAACGAGAGAGCGCGGGGGAGCGAAAAAGAATGAAGGAGAGCTATTGTGAGGAGGGAGGAAGAGGGGGGCACGCGCCGCGCTTGGAATTTCGAATGAGCGAGTTACGGCCGCGGTGGGCGTGGATTAATTAACGGGAGCAAACATTTTTAGAGAGGCGCATAATTGCAATGGGAAAACGAGAGGCGAAAACGTGGATGGAAACACCGTGACCCAGTGGTGGCTGGATCGATATCTCTGGGCGAACTTGGGCTTGATTTTGTCTCAAACGCATGCATCGAGTGGTTATGTAATTTATCTTGGCGAGCCTAGGCAACATGTATCACCAATTCACGCTTCAAAGGATCTGTTGCTTTGAAGTAAGTTGTCCTCTTTAATACTGCAAGTGGTACGGTTTAAATACGAGTTTGAAAGACGAAGTAGGAATACACACGGGGTGCCCACGAAATGCCTTTGGCAGCAATACATCCCTTATTAAATATGCCAACATATCCGCTTACTCGAGTTCCTTTGAGGAAGACGCTTACCGTTTTCATCCAAGCGCATATCCCAAAGGACTCCGAGGTCAGTTGATAAATACACGCGGGCGGGGTGCGCTTGTCTCTTATTTGATTTCTACCTGCGAAGTTCATTTAAACCGGAAAACACGCTCTCGCAACATTTTGCAATTTTATTCCATCGATCAACGTGATCTGGAGCACCCCTGCCCGAAAAACAATGGAGCGGACGTGATAATTGGATTTTTCATCCTTGTGACGCTGTTTTTATTTTTTATTTTCCTCTACTCCTCTTTTTGTCGCGACGCAGCACAAAGCGTCGCCATCGCCAATAATGATTCAACGCCAGGGCTAATGACCATACGCACTCGCTCGTGGAGAGCTTCGAGCCCACGTGCCAAATGCAAAAGAGTTTTCCATCCGTGGCTCTATTTAATTTATCAGAGCCAACCGGCCAGCGCAACCCACACTCACTCTCTTTCTCTTCTCTGTCGCGCGCGAGATAATGAAACATTTCCTCTGTTTACCGTCAGAAGAAGCACGAGGAGGGGAGGTAAAAACGAGCGAGCTGTAAAGTTTTAGCGAGCCAATGGAGCTGCAGTGAGCGCAGCCGATAGGTACGAAAAAAAAAAAAAAAAAAAAAATTGAGCAACTCGTCTCGTCATTATACTCCCCCGTTCCTTTTACCTCGGCTCCTTAGACTGGTTCCGTGCCTCGAGGCCCTTTGCTCCTATCTCTCAGGTTCACCCCAGCGCCTGAATTACAGCCCGGCTCGATGCTATCTTTCCTTCCTTTTTACTACCATCGGCTCTTTACTTACCCGTGCTTTCGATAGCCTTCCATCTACGGATTGATAATTCCATCCCCAATACCGACTAATGGCTCATTTTCGTTGGTGCGTTTTTCTGGTACCTCGAAGAAAGGGAGTTTTTTTAATAAGCATAGTTTAAGTCTTTTTTTGCTCCCTTCTTCATAAAAGACACCCAAATTAAATTGTTTTTCATGCACACGAGTTTGGATGTAACATGGTTCCACAATGTAAAAAGTTTTTTTTTTCTGTTACAGGTACGTGAAAGCTATTGGTTTTACAATCCTGTGTGCCTCTGCAGTAAGTACATGCTCTATTTTTAAAAAATCCTACTTACAATGACAAAATGTTTTGATCGTTTCATTAAACTGATCTGCTAGAAGTTAATAGAAATATAAGAGTTTACACCGTACAATGCAACAAAGTACCAAGTATTCACCAGTGATACTCAAAAGTCAAAGAAAAAAAAAAAAACTAACGAATAATTGCATAACGCGAAAATAAAAACAAGGTCTGGGTTAAAAAGCCACAACTCCGGCTTGCACGCACAGCACGGCGGTTCGTCCGACCTATGCAGAGCAATACTCGCGTCATGAATCACGCGCATACGTCATTGGGTGTTCGCCCACCCACGTAGAGATAGATCTCAGAGGCGCCAGATTGCCGAGCAGCTTTGGTTCTCCTCCGTGTGGCCTCTTTCGCCGACTCGTGTTTAATTGATTTTCGTTTAATTAAAGCAATGGACACATCAGAGGATTCCGACTAAAGCTGTGAATTAATCACATGCTCGCTCTCTCTCTCTCTCTCTCGTGGACAACTCATGAATGCGCGCGTCGAAGAGAAAAGGGAACTGAGAATCGGCGATCGCACCTCTCACTCTATCTCTTTCTGCTCTGGTACAATCAATAAGTGTTTGTCTCTGCATTACTACGATCAGCGTGCTGGCTGTAAAGATCTTAAAATTTTGTAAACTTGTCACAGATGGGTTACATTCAATCAAAGAGAATAAAGGGCTAGGAGTAATGCCCGTCTGTCCATGCACTGACTGTTTTCACTAGCAAAAATTATTCGCTCAAAATTAATATTCCCTTAAAATTACAGTTCCCAATAAAAGTTATCTTACTGTTCTAAAATTATGTACATTCACACCCATAAACTCTTCACCGGCCATAAAAGAGTTTGGAGAAGCAAGTGTACACTATGTCTGACCAAACGCTACCATTTCTACTAACAACAATTTCCATACTGTTCGAAAAACTTGCACTTTCATGGGTGGATCTATAGACTCAGACATAATATGGCAAAACAGACTGGAGGGCTAAGTGTACTGACAGGCTGACTATACCTTGACTTTTTCTACTGACGAAAATTCTCTTGCAGTTCCAAAATCTTGTATATTAATACCCATAAACTATTTACGAGAGGTAAAATAGTTTGGAGAAACAAGCGTGCCCTATGTCTGACCAAACGCTGACTGTTTCTACTGACAATACGTTTTTCGAAAAAATACTTCTCTACAATTTGTTTCTTTGGTGTTTCAGTTGAGGACACGCCAATTCGTCCAATGTATCATTTTTCCCTCCAGATGATCGTCCCAATTTCGATTACAGTTAACAGTATCTTAGACATTAGTGCACGTAGGAGCGTGATAAATGTGTGATACTATCATGTCAAACGTGGGTAAAGGGTAGGGGTTAAGTAAAACGGTCAACATGAGCGCTCAAACAGGCTTGAATGAGTGTCCGAGCACGAGAAAAGTCGTCAAGAGTGGGACGAATGGATCAACGCTTTGCGAGAGCTGGAATTAAGTGCTCGAGGCGACTCACCCGAAATTCATTTTAATTCACGTCTGGACGGCTTTGAAGTCAGCCCTGGATATTTAGAGAGATAATTTCACGCTGCTGGAACTTTTTTCTCACTTTCTTTTCTCTTGGCGTGTCCCCCTTTGCTTTTATACGGATGTACGCGAGTTGAACCACGGATTTGCGTTGGATTCTCTTTCTCACTTTTTTCCATTCTGCCTTTGAAAAAACAATTTTCGCTTCGGGTCTCGCTTTGATGCAGATGGAATTCTAAAGTACAAATTGTTCTAGGTAGTACAGACGTGAATTTGTTTTTTCAAAAACCACCATTGTTCTTAAAAATAGCGGAGAGTTTTCGAGTGGGTGAGCAAATTTTTTTTTTTTTTTCTTACTGGTATTTCAGAAAATCATAAAAAGTAGAAGAGTAATAAATATCCAACTTGAAAGCCCAACCTCGTTGTCTTCTAGTGAAAGTATCAAATGAACGTTATTCAAGCTCTAATGCAAAATTTAGCTTTTGAATGGAATATTAATTCAGCTTTCGCTGTTATTTCACGATTTCCTTTGAGCCGAATAAATCCTTGCAACTTCCTCGGACAGTAGTACGATTTTCGGATCGTATTATCGTCATATTTCGACAAATCTCCAAGTCCTTTCGAAATCCGTGCTCTAAATTACCATGAGCCCTCTTCCAGCTTGCCTCTGAGCCTTCAATTTTACTTTTTCCTTCTGATCTTCCCAGTGCGATTTTACTGTTTGCGCAACAGAAAGCAGATACTGTAAATTCTAAAAAAAAAAAAAAAAATTCACAACATCTCGGAGACAACGCATTGTAATAAAAGCATGTGGCGCGTGTTGATGAAAACATCGTAATTACTCCGGAGTGCTATAAACAACTTTGTTCCGACTGTAAATCCTATTAGCTTGGGCTCGAGGCTCAACGCAACTTAATTAAACTTCATATTTCTTCGACAATAGCCTCTCTAATGGAGCTGCAACAATGCCTCAGGTGTAAATAGACGACGTAATTGCCGATAAACAAAGACCGAAATAACGTATTGATAACACCCCTATTTAAAAATATACATTGTGCTCTGCAGCGTGCCTATTTGCAAGACCCATTTATCTTGCACAACTATATATCGCTACATTACAATAATGTCTTATTGGCGTATCGGTCAAACTTTTAATCTAAATGATAAAATTGTGGACGGTATACATGTAAGTAACAAAATAGAGCACTCACGGAGAGAGCAAAGCTCCCGGAGTCCCATAAACTCGACAATCCTCTTCGGGCAGTAAAGCCGCAAAACAAAGTTTCGCACCAAAGTTTCAATTGATGCTCTTTATAAGCGTTAGCGCCCGTGGCAACTACTATACCCTCCCCCCTCTTACTTGTCATCATCATTTTCACGTATAAGCATACATGTATATACTTTTCCTTTGTTCGCAGTATCACTTACTTACGCACGTAACGATGTACTATACGTATATTCACGCGAATTTTGTCGGGGCCGGAAATTGCACCAGGCAATTCTGCGGTATTCCAGCTATGCGCTGCTTCTTCTTATGGCCCTGCCCGACGTTCTGTTTATTTTTCTTCAAGCGAAGATAGCTTCAAGCGAGCGCACGGGAAATTCAAAGTCCAGTTGATATGGATTATTTTTTTTTTTCGCGGTAGACTTCAATGCTACATTTACAGTTGAGAAGATATTTATACCGAATTTCAGTTTACCCTTTTACGTGATTACACCTTGCGCATGAAATGTGTAGGAATTTTTATTCGAGGACTATCTTGTGACTTTGCCTCACTGTTATTTTTTTTAAATTTATTCACCCATACAATTTATTATATGTTACGGATGTGAAATTGATAATTAAATAATTTGAAATGTGTAACCAATTGTATGTAATGGGTGATTTGTTATTTTTCACTTTACAATGAATGAAGTGAAGATATGGTGGGTGCAGTACTAATCCTGATTCTCGCAACTCTATTTTTGACTGCTCTGCAAATACGTTTCAGGAACGTGAAAAAACGCATGAAAATCCCGCACGATGTGCAATTTGTTTCAGACGCAAGTCCGTTGCAATCGGAAAAATCACATCGTCGTAGGTGGAAATTAATCAATGGGAAAACGGTGAGTGGGGAGGGAAAACGCCCGTACTTGGATAAACCAACGAGCCAGCCAAGGGGTTTTGAAAGTCAGGGGTGATTTTTAGCCACGTAATAGGTACAGTGGAGGAGATGAAAGGCCCAGGGGTGGTAGGGGGTGAAGGCAAACACCCAGGAAAGTTGGTTTTATATATATATTTAATTCTGCTCGCTGATCCGGGATTTTCCTCTCGTCGAGTGTGTGCGAGTCACAAACAGCCACGCGATGATTCGCCCGGTGCCCGTCGGAAACGAAAACGCCGGGCCCGATAAAATAAGATAGCGGTGGAATCACTTTGCGGAGCTACTACACTGTGAATGCTGATCCCGATGCACGAGGGACGATTTCATTTGGGATTCGCTTCGAGTGCCTGCACTTGTTGGACTGGGATCGGATTCGCGCGTTTATTTGGACGCCAAAATAAAATTTTCCGCAACTTTTAGAGCAAATACACACTCTGCCGTACGCTTGAACAGTTACAGCTAAGCCGATTTCGAACCAAATGATCCTCAAGGCACAATCGTTCCAAGGGCTTGCGAACTAGAATTTTATCGCGTCGTTTTGCCATTCGTTGCAAAAAAAGAGTTGCACGAAAACAATGAAAACAATTACCTTGTGAAATTTTTTCTTTTGCAACCACGTCACGTTTATCTTATCGAGGGTTAAAGTCACGTAGACGGACTGTTGAGCTTACCTTTATCATAAAGTAGACGGATGTGGCGTATCCCAAAATAACGATTATCATGAAGAGTATGATAAACGCTTTGGTCCAGGGCTCGGTGTATCCAACGTCTGCGCCATCGAGTACCAAATATTCGGCCCCTGGATGGGATAAAAAAATAAACACACGTAAGCACCTTCGATGGTACCTCGCAAAAAATGAACCGCTTTAACGTGGGAGGAAAGAAAAAAAAAAAATTGATATCGCGATTATTGCAAGATTGTTGATGTTCGTCGGAACAATCAATAAGTGGTTATGCTCGAAATAGATGTAGAAAAAAGCTACTGGTCTTAATACTTGTATAACCTATCAGACAGACGCTAGTGAGCCCGAGCGAGAAAACAGTGATGAGGGTGAAGATGAGAAAGTCCTCCTGAATCTGTCTGCGATTGCTCGGATGATAGATCCATATCCTCAGGGCCTCGAACCTGCAAAAAAAAAAAAAAAAAAAAAAAACGATGAGGGATTTAGTCGTTCTCATGGATATCGATTAAGTTGTAGGGCTGGCCGATTATATATCGGGAGGCGAAAGGGTAAAGTTTGCCGAGCGAGATAGCTTAAACTCGTCAATTATATTGAAAGTTCTGCAAACCATCCATATCGCGGCGTCTCGACTGCCTCGTAGCGGAAGTTGCAGAGCTCGCAGTAGTTGCGGCAGGACTGGTTTAACCAGCGCTCCAGGCACGATAGGTGAACGTGCGCCAGGGTTCCTTTGCATCTTGTAAACGGAAACGATCAAAGCTTACTTTTGTGTTTTTACAAAGTGCGCACTAGGTGTGCATACATAGATGAGCGAGTTGTAATTATTTTTGCACGTAATAGCCAGACTCTGGGATCTCGTTTAATTCAAAAGGCTATGAAACTCGATCTCGAGAGAAGCTGCTACGTCATTAAAGTTTCGCCAAGTCAACAAAGCAAGTAAGTATATCAAGTGCATACCTACTTACACCAAGGTATAATTTTACGAATTTTTGCACAAGAAATTTGTAGGACGGATTATTAAAAGTACGCAGTAAATCTTTTAACAATAACTATTTAAAATGTTAGGAAACTATGCGTTAAACTATACACAAATTATTTTAATTAACTGATAACGAGCCTACATCCATTGCTGTTTCTGAGAGCTTGTTAAAAGATTCACATATCTTCCCGACACTCTAAATGGTAATTACTGAAAGTTTCACTGCTTTCTCTGCGTTTTGAGAAAATCGTTGAACCTCCTCATTAATGCTGTCCATTTTTATGAAACGAATCGAAGTAATGCAATGTGGTAGTGAATTTTTCAAGTTCCAAAATGATTTATAACCAATAGTTTTCTCGAAAAAACTTGGTTGAGTAAATAATTTTCATTTTGAGATTAAAATCGTAAGATTAAGCAACAAAATCGTATCCCAACAACGTACGCGAGAAACGCATCAATCGCCAACGGCTTTTTAATTTTAATCTAAAAGCATCGATGGATATCATACCGTAAGAGCGCAAGCCGATGATAATCTCTCTCTCATTACTCCACGCATCAAAGAGCTATTACCGTGATGAGACGACCTACAAATCCATCGAGATCGCAGCAAATTTATCGGTCTACTTTGCAATAAAACCCTCACGTATCGATCCAACCGTTTTTTTTTTGTTTTTTTTTTTTCACTGCTACACACTTTCCATTTTCAAATTAAAAAAGCCTTGAAACACCGTGATCGATCCAAATAAATACTTGGCGTGAAATTCATTTGCCTGTTTCGAACAAACTCTATGATTCACTACGTATACAAAAAAAAAAAAAAAAAAGGTAAGCAAAAACTCGCAGTTACACCCCTCGTCCTGCCAAATCGAAAGCACTCGAGCTTTCAGGATTGAACGAATTTGTCGACAAAAGCACAGTATACACCCATCAGCGAAAGCAAAAATAAAAAGGCTCCCGCAGAGCGAATTTTTCAGTCACACCCGCGCACTCTCTCGATCTCACACGACTGCGGGTAAATAGTTAATAGGGCGCTTGTCCCTTTTGCGCCAGAGATGTTCCCTCTTGTTTTCCACTTTGACACGACATGCATCCGGTTGTCAACATTCGCCGTTCCCTCTGATCGGGTTAACTAAAAGAAGAACGATGAATCACCGCTTGGGATACAGCTACACGTGCACTCGGTATGAACAGCGTAGGCATCAAGTGGCACCAGACGATAGCTTATTCACGCGACGAGAGACAAATAACCCGTATTCACTCGAAAGGAGGGGCTTTCGAATGACTGTGAAACAGACGAGGGGTAAAGAAGCTCAGGATTTCGCGAAATTTCAATGCCGTTGCTTCAAAGATGCACACACAATTGAAGGTGAAACCATACACGTGCTGCGGATGAACAGATGTGCACCCGAGCTTTTGGTGGATGCTGAATAAATTGTGTACGATGCGTCAACACTCATCATTGCAAATTTCACATCTATGGGATCAAATGAGTGATGTCAAAGGGACATACGCTTTAGGGAAGTAAATTTAAAAAAAAAACCCTTGTACTGTCACGAATCGTTTGAAACGTCGCAACAATAAAGCGCAAAATGTGTGATGCAATCGGGTAATCGAGTAACAAGGGCGAAAACCGTCAGTAGCTCCGTTTTGAATTAATTTACCTGAATGTCTTTGAAACAAGCAACGCACTCGCAAATTAGGCTTGTCTTTTCGTCCCAGTCCGGGCTGGTGAAATCATAAAAGCCAACAAACACATTTATGCCGTGGGAAACTCTCGAGTTCTCGAATTACGTTTGGGTCCACGGGTGTAGTTCGCCGAAAGGCGGGCAGCAGCTGTCGTGCATTACCAAGCACACAGGGCAAAGAAATACTTCAAAGTTGCCCCGCGTTTTCACGACGAACTTGCGCGCGCCGTGATTTCATCGCCCAGGGAGTTTTCACGTATCCACACACGCCAAATCGTAATCAAACAAACCGTGCGTATACCTTCGCTCGAAGCCAATATACTTCAAGAAAATTTCATTTCAAACGCAAACTAACGAAAAATGTTGACGAGCTGCACGTACACGCGATTAGGCGAGCTGTGTAATATTTTCTCCTCTTTTTTATTCCTTCGCCCGTACGGATGGAAATTATTTTACGCACCGGCTGCTCAAAGCCCAAAGCAGAGCGATAAGCTCAATCGGCGGTGTACTGCGCGAAAAATGATTGGCGAGTCGCTCGAAAGAGTTTTTCCGCACTTGACGCTCGAGTAATGAAAATCCCGTCCCCCATGCCTCAAAGCTTGCGTTGATTTTGTTTATAATAAAAAAAAAAAAAAAAAAAATCCCCATTTCGCGATTGCCGATAAACTCGTGACGTTCACCGAGGCGCACCCACGCGCAAGCCCCACCATTTCAGTAATTGTGTCGTGCGTGATTTCCCTTTGGAATGCCTAGGGTGCCGTCGCCAACCCATACCGTGCAAAAAAAAAAGAACCATTAACACTACCCTGTGGCCATCGCTGCGTCGTCAAGGGGCAACTTGGGCACCTTTGCCAAGTGGGTACGCGCACCGCGTCCAGGTAGTATTATATGTACCTGCAGGGTGAGATGAGGGGCTCCTTGGCCCATGAGTCCGTGTGGCAGATCCGGCAAACGCTGCGCGAGCCCAGAGTCACCACGGACTGCCGACTTTCCTCGATTGTCGGCTCCGCCCCCTCCTCCGGTTCCTCCTGTTCTGGGCATCTTTGCTGCTGCTGAGGGTAGTAGTGATGATGATGACGCGGTCGCTTGTCGTCACTGATGGGCCCCAACTCCTCCTGCAGGAGCTCGTGACCCGCTTCCGTGAGCCGGCTCTGTTGTTGCTGCTGGGCGGCCGTCTGTCGCTCGTCGATCGGCTCAACTGGAAACGGGAGCACACGCGTTCAGGTATATATGTATGTGCGTTATTTAGCCTCGGGATTTGATTAACTGAATGCTCGGCTGAGTATGCATATACGCTGCCCCCTGTACTTTGGATAAGGAAATTTAGGGGCTCGAAGTGCCTATTACCATACCCACGAGTAGAGGTACCGGTTTTCGCATCGCCAAAATTTCAAGGGGGTTAAAACTTTGACAGTTGAGTTTATAAAGGGAGTTTATACAGTGCTCGAAGAAGAAAAAGTATAGGGCATTCAGTGTGTATATCAGGGGAAGTTTCTATACCATACTGGAACCCTTGTTTTACCTATTTTCATTAGTTAGTAATTTTGTAGCTATACTTTTCGGCAAAATAATGAGACGAGGAACAAAGCCGGTGACTTGAGGAATCCTTTGAACCAAAGTTTATAATAATCCGTTGAGATCGTTAAATGGTGCGTCTGAGGCTGTAAACACCTTTCGGTAATCTTTTTCATGATCACGCTTTGCTAGCTTTCTGACTCTATTCTCAATAGATGAGGACAAACTTGGTCTTGAATGACTCCTCAAATGGCCAGTTTTGTATCCCTCTGCATTATTCAGCGTAAAATTACCTGTAAAATCATTCATGAGTGAAAATGGGTTGAAATAAAGCTGTCGGCAAGGTACAAACTCGTGACGCTGATTTGCCGAGTCATCAGCACCAAGCGGCAGAGCAGAGCAGGGATCGGTTTTCATCGGTAATCCGAACTTTACAGGTCACATAATTCGTCGCCCTTTGACGGTTTAGCTCACGGTTTTTGCCACCAAACGGCCGATTACATCCTATCCCGGGTGCTTTTAAACGAAATAATTTTTTTCACTCTCTTAGCGAGTGGCAGAGGATTTTTTGTATTCAACGTTAAATTGTAAAAAAAACCTTTTTATCTCAATCGCAAAGCGCAATTGAAAATAAAACGCAAAACGACGCGTATAGCCATGTGTCTGCAGCAATCGGTCCTGAAAAGCCCCGACCGAATTGGAGCTCGAATGAAAGGCAAACTCGGGCGGTCGAAAAAACGTTCGCAAAACGAAAATAAAGCATCCGTCGGTAAGCACGGCTATAGAGGAAAAATGAATCCTCCCACAGGATTCCAGCCACCTGTGAAATCTCGGCGTATCCTACTCGTATTTACGTTTATGTACAACCAAATGCATAAACACTCGGACTGGTACACACACACACGAAATATATAGCTCATAGCCCAGGGCGAGGGAGGAGGGCGCGTGTGTAATCGGAAAAGCAGCTTTACGGCAGCTGTATCCACGTGCTCTCTCCCGGACGGACATCTGTGTATGGATGGATCGCGTGTCTTTGCTCCTCGGCAAAGCCAGTCCTGGCGCTGCATACAAACGCTCCTCCCTTCCCTCGTTCCCCTGTGTATTCTGTGCCCCGTCAGTCCAGGTAACCGGGTAAACCGGGCGGGCTCCGCCTCACGGATCGCCGATTTTCGCTAAAGAGCCTCGAGTCGCAAGTGGTAGGAAACCCGTGCTTATTTGCACTTGTGCTCATTGCCCGTGGATTAACCTCTCTTGTGCACAGGCTCTATACCCGCGCGACCTCGGGGCTGCAATCTAATGAACGCTAATAACCGAGCGGTGCATGCGTGCCGGGCATTAATATCGGCCCGTTCGACGTTAAAAACCCCCCTTTCTTTCCTTTGGTTTTTCAACGGAATTTTATGCCGCGATTACCGCGAATAGACTAGATGGTCGAGCTCAAAGCTTTAAAAGTCCAATGTGAATTTTGCTTTTTTTTCCGTACGTGCTCATAGTCCGTATTAAAATTCATCATGGGTATCGGTACGCGTCGTGACATTTCTTTCACTTTTGTCAAGTTTTTTTTTGTTTTTATAATGTTATTACCAATGTCGATGCCGATACGGACTCTTTGAAACAAAATGGCAAAACGTGCTCTCCTCTCGAATCACGTGTCAAAGAAAATCCAGCGTGGCTTCTGTTTGGTATACATTATACGGCACGCAGCTATCAGTGGTGACGTGACGTTGGTCGAGCCGAATGGACGTATAGTTACGGGGTAATTATGGGACTGACGAGAATTACTCTGCACGGCGGGTCAACTGCGAGCGTTTGAAATCCGAGAAAGTGCGCGTCGGGCTAAATCTATCCGCCAATGATTGCGTTATCTATCGTAATGGAGTTGATGAAAATTTAGCGTGTGTACGCTCAAGCTGTTTAAACTCGCTTGATCGTGGAAATTTGCTTGGCTTGCTCACGCACACGATCTAACGGTAACTCATTCACGCGCGTTCGCTGCTGTTTTCTGTAGACAAGCGCATATTATATTGGCGTTGTATACATAGTTGATCATGGGATAATCGTGATGGCTAATCACTATACTCTACTTGGAATTCATGTAAAATGAATTGCGTGACTTTGACCGAAAAGTACTTACACGTGGTTGTGTACACTAATTTTTACCCTAGTGGCAGTTTTGCCATTTTTCAAGCGTGAAAAATGTATTTTCACCATTTGCCCCGCAATGTTGGATGTCTGAGTAAATTTTCAACATTGAAAACCGAATTTCAATCTCAAATTTAGATTCAAAGGTGGCAAACTACGTTTCAACCCAGCCAAAATGCGCGTTTGCAAAATCGATCGTCCCCACATCCCGGGATGCTTTAAATTCCCCGCGTCTAGACTCACTATCTTCTGTAGCGCGCTCTACGCTCGCAAACGGCGAAAAACACCCCAACCCCCTGAGTTCAGCCGTACCCTTGAGATGTATGCAGCACAGCCGCGAACAAAACACTTTGTCTAGACATCCTGTGCCGTGTTTGTCAAACAGCGCAGGCTTGTTTTTCTTCCTTGGCTTATTTATTTTATTTTTTTTTTTTTTTTTTTTTTTTTTATTTTGCCGAAAAATAGGGAGCCACGCAACTTGTGTTACTTATGGGCAGAGCACCGAGCCAAAAGTTTGAGCGACGACGCTCGAACGTGCGTTTACACGCGAGCCTTTGCGATGGATGTGTTGTTATTTTCCTAGCTTTTTGTTTTCCGTATCATCGACGGGCTTGTTTTTTGGTATACCTCCGGGTCACGTCCGCCCCGGCACAACACCCTCCCCGAGTAGTAATTAAAACTCGGCTCCATTTTGCGCGTAATTTAACGGCGCCGTTCCTTTTTCTTTTTTGGACTCCATTAATTTTTTTTTTTTTTTTTTTTTTAACTCCACTCGTTTGCCAGCGCGCTCTTTCGATGCGAAAATACTGTTTTCGTTCGCCCTTCCGGGAGCCCCTCGGAGTAATTAAAAATTGAAAAACAAAGCTTTTATCAAATGCCAGCGCCGCGCGTCTGTTTTAACGATGGACGGGTACACTCCGCGGATGATCCGTACTCGTGTTAATGAGCACTTGGCTTTGTTATTTAAAACGGCTTCATTCTTCCTCCCTCCAACTTTTTTTTTCGCAAAACGGGTGTTTACATAATCTCCCAAACAGGCTTTTACTCGCACTTTTCGTTCGGAGCCGACGTCGTGCGTCGATGCTTGCCGTTGAAAAAACAAAAAAACAAAAAGAAAGACGAGATAAAAGCAATCGCTAATCCGTACAGTTCGCGCGATCGTTTGTGATTTTTTTTTTTTTTCTGGGTCCAGAGTCATTTTTAACGATCAAATATACATGATTGGCGAAAAACAATCGCTAAAAGAGTGGAAGCACAGCAATGTAGCACTGCCAGAGGAGAGAAAAAGTACCCGGCAGTCGAACAAAATGGCACAACGGATGCAGGTTACGTATGGAGGACGTTTCGCTTTCAATAATGAAATGCACGTTCATAAATCGCGTCGACGCGGGTATGTGCATACCTACCAACGCATCGGCAGAAGCGAGCATACGTGCAACATGTATATATATATATACGTATGCGAAATGTCAGATGGTGCAAGTTTATCTGTGCCGCGTGTTTTTTTTTTCAATATGCAATACCTGCATCAATAACTTTTCGTATGTACAATTAAACATCTCCAGTGTAGTCGTGTAAAAGTGTAAAAGGAGGGTGCGAGCTCGACAACTGTTGGGACGTGTGTCCAGTGCTCGTCGGCAAAGGGTATAAGCAAACAACAACTCGGGGCTCCTGAAAAATATTTACCACGCGCGAAACGACAGACACAAAACACTGATGTTTGTTTTTTTTTTCTTTGAAATAGTTCCGCTCCGCTTTCACGTCTCAGAGGAGAGAAAAGGACGAGTCCTATACCGATCTTCGGGAGGCCGACTACTTCCGGTCCCCCTGTACGCAATGTCTGGCCGATCGAGCTCATTAAAACCGGCCGGAGAGAAAAGAGCGATCCCTGCAAATTTTCCGCGAGCCTTATCTAAAATTAAAGACACTTCTCTGGCTCCCTTTTCTGTTTTTCCGCGAGACTAGTCACTCGAAAAGGGAGCCCCCGGAGCAGTTCTATCGGACTGCGGATAAAAAGGTACGTATCGGGTGGATGGCTGATGATTAAAGAAAGGTGGGTTGGGGAGGGGGTAAAAATTGAATAGCGCGCGCGGTCGAGCAGAGAGTCGGCCGATAAAAGTAGCCACCCACCAGTGGAGGGGGGGAGTGCATTTCGAGGTTAGATAGTGGCAAAGAGGGCAGGGGGGCGGGAAGGAGACTAACCTCCGGCGTCAACTATCATTCCCGCTGCTGAGGGCTGAGGGACGTCATGCTCCTCGTGCGCCCGTCGCTCCTTCCTCTTCCCTCCTTTTACTCCGGACAGGCTGCGCTCCTTTATCGGCCCGTCCTTGGCTGCCGTCTGTTTTCAAGGCGCGTAATTCCGAGCCATGGGTGGCTCTCCCTCTTTTTTCCTCTCTCTCGGACGCGGGGGAGAGCGCGAGTGTTGATGAGCGATAAGAGCAGCCGAGTCGAGTGCGCCCGAGCACCGGAAATCGAGAGAGAGACGGCGCCGAAAGGTTATCGGGATTGACGGACGTCTTCGTTGTGGGCCCTGATTTTCTTTTGTTTCGTTCCTCCTCGTCGTTCTTCTCCTTCTTCATTTACGAAATATAAATGTTCGATGGTGTGCGTGGCTGAATCTTGCTTTCTTATCTGGGTAGTGCGCGGCAGGTGTGACATTTAATTTTCATGATTCCGTGTGAAAGAAAAAATTTTTTATCGATTACTAGACACGTTGTTTGTAGGAGTTGCTTTTTTTTCTTGTCTCGGTGTATACGGGCAGAACGTGGTACTACCCTAGCGTGTCGTCCTATTTTAGCAGGTAGAGGAGAAGCACATCCAAGTTAATTCTATATACATATATCACGATGACAAATTTTTCAAAAGTAGAAAAAAATTGACTGAAATGAAAACAATAATGTTTTGACCAGATGTCACACGTGGTCTGGGCTTTTTCTTCTAAATAAAAATATATCAGTTGCAGCAGCGTTATATCTCTACCAAATGGGCTGTTGTCTTTAATTTAAAAAAAAAAAAAAAAAAAAATTTGTCCATTGTATAATATTACTGACATCTGTCGAACAAAACTTTTTTTTTTTTTTAGAAATTTAAATAAATGTATGAAAAAAATTGACATTGAAAAAAAAAACAAATTTTTTTTTACGTCATAACTCATGTAGAGCTACCGATCTCTGTGTCACCGATCCGTCTCGGAGCAGTACCAGCAATAAAGTAAGACGCGTTTCGAGGCATAGCAAATTTAACTCTCCACGGGGTGGCTCTTTCCACGAAAATAATAAAGGCCACGCAAGCCCGAAAAAAATCGCACGTATTTTCGCGCAGTCGGGAGAATAATATACAGGCGCTGGAATTTAATTAACTCGGCCGAGCATAAATTCTTTTCTTTCCCCCCCCCCCATCCCATGCGCCACGCATAGTGCCACAGAAAACGCGAAAAAGCACGTTATTGCGTATTCATTCCTCACTTCAATTAACCAAGCTCGCGTGCCGGTCTCCCTTTTTTTTACCCCTCCCCCCGTCTCTCGCGCCGACGACGCTCTATTATTGCGCCTTTGTGGATAACCTTTTCTCGGGCGAGCACTAATTTTGGCTTTCTACGATAGTAGCTCTATTGGACTTGAAAGGAAAAAAAAAAAAAGAAAAAAAACAACAACAACACTCCCAAACGAGATTTTTGCCCCGACCGCGAGAGCGTTATACCGCTATTGCTCGCATGAGCGTTGATCGCGTGAAAACTCATGGTTTTGTTGTACCTCTCACCTGTATATTGCGGTTTTTCGCCCATTTCCTTTGAGTTTTTTGGGGCAAAAGCGCGCACTCCTAATACAAACCCCGCCTCGTTGAGCCCGAGTGGCGGGCTTTCAATTTAAAAAGCACTCCCCGTGCCGTTCGCCGAGGGTTGCGTTTGTCGGATCAAAGTGTCAATAACACCCGAGTCCTCTCCTGTGAGTACACCCACGTATATACACTGAAAAACGCCTGTTTGAACGAGCGATGGCTTGTACTTGGCCAACCACGTACGTGCATTCGAACAATTAATTACAAACATCCGAGAAGAGAATTATCTCTAGCCCTCAAGTAGCATACTTAACAAGACTTTTCATAAAAAAAAAAAAAAAAAAAAAAAAAAAAAAGTCCTTAGCTCGGCTGGAGCAGTGAAAAAAAGAGGACAAAAGAAGGAAAAAAAAAGTGGAGGAGCAGCAAAAAGTTAAGGAGGATAAAGTATTTGCCGAAAGGAGGCCCGGGTCTTGGAGGGATCGGAGTGAAAGCTCGGAGGGGTGGAAAAACGAATATCAAGGGGGTTGACCGGAAGAGGGCCGAGGATATCAAAAAGAACAGGCAAAAGAGAGCGAACGATGCACGGGGTCATAAATCAGGGGGAGGTGGTAGCGGAGCGCCACTTTGAAGATTCAATTTAGTGCCTCGACGAGCTCTCCCGCAGTTAATTAATCTTCATAATCCATGGACTATAAGCCGTTCATAGTCGAGAGCAGTTCCGTCTGCCTTACTTTTGCCCCCACTTCTTTAAACTTACTTTTTCCAGCTCAGAAAAGAGGGAAGGGGCAAAAAGGTGGTCTTATTTTATTGATTATGAGTTGATCTCTCGGGGGACTCGAGCCCCTTTGAGGGTACTTTGTCAGAATCGACATAAAACCATAATAAAGAGCCTGTCACCCCTCCTTCTGTCTTTTCTTCCCCCTATATTATTGTCCTCCGTTATACCTAAACGACCGGAGGAACACGAGAGGTCGCCTCTTCACGCGAAATGTCAACAGAGTTTTTATCGCTTCTGGCGAGCATTTTGCATCCCCGCACCCCCTTGAAACGCATGTGTATTGCTTAGCTGGTGGCTACTTGATTAAAAAGTATTGAAAAATCCAATCAATAAAGCATCAAATGAAAATGAAATGAAATTTTGTTTTGTTTACGTGTAAGCATATCAATTCATCAACTCCGCGTTTTTCATCTGCACGAGGTCAAATTCAGTTGACTGCACATTTTCCCGTTTCAAACGAATTTTCTGCTTTTACTCAAATTAACAAACAAACAAATGGTACCATTTTTAACTTTTCAGTGATAAAATGCACTGGTAATTAATACACGGGAGTGTATAAGCGCATAGAGATACACACACACTTGTTTTTGGTTAAAAATAAAACTGCTCGCAGCGCAAAATGGTCACCCTGCAAATTTCGAAAAATCAACGGCACACGGAAGCATGTCAAACAGTTGAAAAAAACGAGTCACTCCATGACAATAGATCGTACCTTTTTATTCCATTTAGCAATGATTTACAATGAAAGAAAAACAGAAAAAGAGAAAAAAAAACTCCACACAAGTTTCTGGTTTTTGAATAAAATAGTGCAAAATCGACACGCCTGCACTCGAATCTCTCGTTGTCGCCGGAGTTCCTGTAATCGAATTTACTTTTCCCATCGTCCGCGACGATTTCGGTAGGGAAAAGCGAGGACGGAAAAGTTGGTGTTTGCCGAGTACACAAGCGCGCGAGGGCCAAGAGGTTTGCCGAGCAAAAACGCTTAGGCAGGTGAGGGATAGCCCCATTATTGTCGGATCCGTTCGCGCGAGCTCATAAAAGTATATTTTATTCTCTACGTGCGAAACTGTTTATCGCGAAAAGAAATCGAATTCGTTTTGATGGCGTTAAGGAAATCGGAAATCTGCTCGTGTAGCCCTGGCTTTTTGCGAGAAAGGAAAAGCGTCCCAGCTGCCGCGATGAAACATTTATTTCCAACTTTTGATCCAACTCCAGTGTGTTTTTATTAGCAAACGAAAAATAAAGAGATCGATCGGTTTTTTTTTTTCCTTTTTTACAATAATACAATAATTTGTCGATTTTCGATTGTACGTATCAACACTGTACGTGGATCGCTCAATTTTAACTTTACCGAAGTTCCACTTCCAATGTCTGAATCGGTCCATGGTAAAAGGCACTCCCCCTCATTTGCATAACCTTTTCTTCATTTGAGTGCCTCTCGCTCGTGGGGGAACTGTTTTAAATAAATTTCAGATTCCGATCTTATATTCAAACCCCCCAAAGTTACCGCTTCTGTTTCCTTTAATCCACACCTGGAATATATATTGCCCCTATATTAAACTTTGAATAGACAACCGAAGAAAAAGATGGAATTTTTCCAATCAGTGCCTTTATGAGATTGGTGATCAAATAAAAATTGTGTAAAACCTTAGGAGTCGAGTTTGCGCATTTAATTGAAAAGACTGTCTTGAAAGACGTAACTTTAGATGTCGAAGTTTGTACTAAAAATAGATAATCCACTCGCTGCCGGACTTTTTATAAACTCGAGCCACCTTTATCGGTGAAATCATTCAAGAATTTCAAAATGTAGGTACCGATTATTTATCGAAATAAAGGTTTCTTAGCGAAAAACTTTGACCCAAATAAGTATAAATTCAATCATCGAACTAAGGTTGCATATGATTGGTCATAAGAGGCTGCCCAGTCTTCGAGTCATTAAAAAGACTGCAAAAGTCTCAAAAAGTCTTTAAAGTTACTTGAGGTCACATAAAGTCTTTAAGAGCTTCTAAAAGTGTACAAAGTATTTTGAAAGTCTACTGGAACACTTTAAAGACATCTGAAACTTTTGATTACTTTATAGCCTCTCAATATCTTTCAAAGACTGGAAAAGCTTGAAAAAGATGTAAAAGTCCTATTAAAATGACATAAAGTCTTGAAGAGCCTCTAAAAATATTCTGAATACTTTGAAAGTCTACTGAAATATTTCAAAGACATCCAAGACTTTTGATTACTCTCCCTCTTTGAAAGACTGTAAGAGTATGTCAAAAAGATTTCTGACTTTTTTACCGAGAGTTTCAAGCGCACAGACTCTGGATCGATCGTCATATTGGCCAACAGAGTAGGGTGCATCGAAACAATCTCGAGTGTAGTCGAGCTGCCGGATAAATTATTCGAGTCATCTCCTTGCGACTCTCCTTCTCCGACAAACGACGGACAGCCACGGAGCCAAAGGAACCCGAAGAATTCCCAAAGACGAGGTCACGCCGCTGCAGCCAAGGCACCTCCGCAACGGCTCCATCTCGGGCGCCGATAAATTTTCGGGCAGCCAACTCCTCCGCTCCCCTAAACGTCTTCGCCCGTACATGCGCACGTGTCGCTCGCATGGCGCATAGTTGGGCGACACACAAATTTTCCAAGCAGCCCTTGCAACTTCGACCCCAAAGGCAACAACAACAGCGCACCCCACCCGTATAGTTATACACGTGGGTCCTTTCGCAGTTGCTGCACTACGCGACCCATAAACACACTAGCACTCGCGCCTCATTTTCATTACGGGCTCGCTTCGGCCTTGGAATTTTCACGTCTTTAATAGTCGAGCGATCCAACGCTCCTGATATTGATGTGGCGCTGGGAATGCAGATTTATTATTATCATCAATTTTTTTTTCTTTCTCCTTTTCCATCTCACTATACACTTCTCCGTTTCATTTTGAACACCCCGTCGCGTCGGAGGCAAATATCTGTTATGCTCGGCATTTGGAGGGACGGAAAAATCGTTCGCGAGCTATTTGCGCTCTGTTGCCATCGTTATTATCCTTAAACGAAGTTTTATGCGTTTTTCACAGTTTAATCGAGTTATGGGTAGAAAATTCTTTTACATATTGTACACGCAGGCGGCCGCATGAATAAAATGATGAGTTACGCGGTGAGCGGGTTAAAAGCGCGAGTTCCGTTTTGTTCGTCAAAAAAAAAAAAAAAAAAAAAAGAGAGAGAAAGCTCTTCGCTCTTGCAACCAACAGATGGCCATTGTGTTTGATAAAACAAGGAATGTAACATTGCAATTTGAGCCACTTTTGTTACCCTTTAACAGTAAATACAGCGCTTTTCACCGCTTTGCGCACATCTATTCCTACGAATGAATATTCAGAAGTAAATATGGCACGACTCACTGGCACGCAGATATAAAAGTGTACGGTTACAAGCGCGAAAAATAATCCACCATCAAGAGTTCCTTTTTCCAAGAGAACGTATACTCACGCGTAAAAATGTACGACTCGGCGAGAATGACGCGATACGTAACGCGTGTGTTTGAAGAAAAAACTTTTGCCCCGACTTATCTCGACTCCTGTCCTTTTACGCGCGCACAACATCATGTTATATAATCCCTCGCTCTGTTTTGCCCGTCTCATCCTCGGAGTGCGTGACTTTTTTTTCCCTCTATTTCCTCCCTTTCTGACGCGTGGCTGCTTTTTTGCCCCACTGTATGGATACACCAGCCGCAACAGCTCTCAAAGCGGTCAAAAGGAGGCGCGTTTTTTAGTTTTATTACTTCCACCTCATTGGGCTTGCGCTGCACAGCGTATACGGAAAAAAAAAAAATTCACCTGCCAGCTTCTATACCCATTCGCATGATTGAGATATAGGTATCTAAAAAAACGCGGTCGCGACCGTGTCAAGCCCTCTCCGCCTGCTATAAAAGTAGTACGCAAGTGGGAGTGAGGATTAAACTCCTTTGATATCGTATTTCCCAATAAAATTGCTGTTCCAAAAAAAAAAAAAAAAAAAAAAAAAAAAAAAAAAAAAATGGTCAATCGACAAGGGGTGATAACTTGAATGCACTGTTAAGGCACCTCTGTTTGTTTCGCGCGTACGTACTACTTTAAACAGCAGAAAGTATATTTTTCAAAGCTGCCAGGCCGTGTATGTCACGAATCGCACGTACAGCCTACTATGCGTTTAGCCGATGTCCCATGAAGCACCACAGCCATGCCAATCGATAAAACACGCACAAAGAAAGAGGGAGGGGGATGAGAGAGGCCGCGAGCCCTGTTCATCCACGCCACTTTCAAGTTTATTAATAACTCGTGATTGATCGCGAGTTTTTGCCGCGACGGAGTGTATGTGTATACGGCCCACCGAAATAAAATAACCGCACGCCGGTACGCATCGAGAGCCCTTCGTGCGTCATGAAAATGTGTATGGCGCTTTCGAGATTTTCTTAGCCATTCGAATAATCGTGGGCTTTCAAAGTATATTGGAAAATGTCCCATGTTGACCCCTGCAAAAGCAAACGTTTAATATTTGTGCTACTGAAAATCAACAGATTTTTGGATGAGCGCGGATGTTACAATATCAATTTCCCAATCGCATGAAACGTGTAGTTACTCTCTTGAAATGATTTGACATGTTACACCCCCATTCGACGATCAGCATAGGCTAACGCAATGTGAGAGTCGAGATGGTCAGCATAGGTACGTTTTTCACCCGTGCGGCTGCACTAACAACTCGACGATTATTATTACCATTATTTTCGAGCGCCCTCGCAGCGAAAATGGCCCGATTAATCAGAGATGTCTACTTAATCACGCTTCGTTTGGAATGGCTCGCGCGTGGGTGCACCGATTATAGATTTGGCCCGTCCTCCTTCAAAATATGCGCATCTTTCTCTTTTCCACACCTATACAAGCTTATCGGGTATACGTTTGAAATGGCCTTTGTTGTATTCCGGGGATTGCGTGCCTTTGATCGGCGTTAATGGCTTTTTCGTATGAATGATTGGCCCGCAAGAAGAAATAAAGGGCGAGCGTTGTGGCCATATTTATATTCTGGCTGCGAATCGCGAAGTAACACAGAGGAAATTGATGTCAAGACCGATTTTTAAACAAAAAATTTTTTGTTAATTTTAAATCGATCGAGCTTGGGCTGTGTTTTTGGGAAGTAGGCCAATGGGGGAGGAAGGATTACAATGGAATGAAAAATCATCGTGTGGATGAGCGGGCAATGAGCCTTAGGGTTGTTTTTTTTTTCTCATTACCCAATCCGTTACTCCGTGTCTTGTTCGTGAGTACAACTTACCTATACGTGCACTATAAGTTCTTTTAACACGTGTCATTTTTTTAATTGACAGTGTAGGTCTATAAGTAAAAAATTTCACAACTTTTGTATTTATTGTTTGTTAGGCGTCTTTATCATTTATAAAATTTTAGGATATATTTTTCATGGTACAAAATATATCTATACTATTTCCTACCTTAGAAAAAGAAAATTGTACGCTTATTAGGGTAAAAGTAGGCTAGCAACGCAACAAGAAGACCTATACATTTTTTGTATCATCCTGCTTTTAATAAGTACATTAACGTATTTTAGAGTAATAAAAAAAAAAAAAAAAAAAAAAAAAAAAAAAAAAAAAAAAAAAAAAAAAAAAAAAAAAAAAAAACCAACGCAAAGGATAATTTTTAATAGACTTGTAACCTAATTATGAAATACGTCACAAGTCCATTATAAAACTCCAAAAAAAATATGCAGGAGAATCAAGTAGATTTATGCCAGTCCGAAAAATAATACTTTACAAAATGAGATTTTTCAAACATTCGGAAATACAGTAATTAATTTCGTGGCATATTTCAAATCTTTTTTTTATCCTTTGTTTCCAGGGTAAGAAGAAAATATTTAATAAGTTAGCTTAAACTTTAGTATTACTCGTCACAAATTAACCTTTAATTACAATGAAACCTTACGAATGTTCCGATTCCAGAATAATGCTTTCAAGGATCATTTGATTTTTGTAAGCAAACTTCAGAGTGAATGTGATGTAAATAAAAAATTTTAGCATATTCTAAAGAAAAAAGGTTTTACTAATATTGAAGCAGGAAAAACAAGGTTCAATTATGAAAATTTTTTAATCACCAACTACAATATTTATTCTAAATGTCGATTATAAAAAAAAAAAATATTCATCCATCAGATAATGAGATTTAAATGAAGGTAAAAATGAAAATTCATCGTAAAACGTTCGTTACGAAAGACCGATGGGTATTTGATAACATTTTTCATGAAAGATTAAAATTTGAAAAAACATAATCTGCTATTACTGTAGATACAAATGTAGCATTTTTAATCAAGCAAACTGTAAAAAAGTTCATGCAAACTCATGTACATTTGATGCATAATTAGTTGTATCTTTGTTTTTCGAATAATTAAAACAATCAAGAGATACGGAGGAGAAGGCGTTAGAAATAATCATCCCATCAGGCATTACCGCCAAGGGCCGTCGCGTCTTTTCCCCGCCAACTCGCTCGGAAAATCTCAAAGGAGCTTTTTCATTTTACCCAGTGGCTGAAATTGAGCGGGGCTCTGGCCTTACCTGTACGTCTCAGATTTATAACACCAAAGACGAAAAATGAGTGGGCGGGTTGCAACGATACGTGCGCGGGAGGGGGTCGATTAATAGCAAAAAGACAGGAAAAAAAAATTCTCGATCCAGCCTCATAGCTGCCGACTTCTTTTCGGAATTTTCCAGAGCCACGGGGGGCATGCGGTAATTGAGGCGTACCGGAAAAGAATGCTGAAAATAAGTATCGACCGCGCTCCCGTACGTGCCCGTTTCTTCATCATCCCCGGCACGCCCTAGCCGCCCCGACGTCATTTATCCACTGAATCTTTTGTTTCTTGTTTCCCCTGCGCACCACCCTTTTTTTTTTCCTTCCTTTATTTGGATTTTTTTTTTCCACTCCAACGCGCCGACCGGAAAATCACCCAAAAAAGAGAAAAAAAAAAGACAGAGGGAAATCACCCCCAACGCAATAAACACGCGGAAGAAGATACGTGCGCCGGGCAACGAGACTGATAAAAACAATACACGGCTGGGAGGTAAAAATGCAGGTGCACAGGCTACAAAAGAGTCCTTTGTTCGCGCGCCTGTTTCGCTGTTTGCTGATGCCGTTTTCCCGCTCACCCTCCCGAGATCGCTATTTTTGTATGCCATTGCTGGTCGTTGTTGTTCGGTTGGGTGTAAATTACAAGGGATCCCTTGGACCATCGCTTTCCTCCAAATATATACACACTGCTCCGATCGAAGCTAAAAATACTTGACCTCTTTGTTTCGAATTGTCCCACATACATAGATGCTCCAAAACAATTAATCGATTCCATATTAACATTACGTACGACGATGTACATGTTTTAAAATCGTCGAACCTAAAAATCCATCCGTGTCGTTCGAAAAACCATTGCAGATACAGAGCAACATTATATTTACCATGGAGTTACCGTGCGGGAAAAGAAAAACAGCCGGGAGGAGGAAAACAAATAAATTGATTCGCCATATGGTGCTACGTTTTCGATCCCGTTCAATTTAAATTGTAATCCCAGGTATGTATACGAGGACACCGCGGTGAGCAAAAAAAAGGGGTCAAAGGAGCGGAGAGGGAGCGGAGCAAAGTCGTCATCTTCGACACGACTTCTACCCTCGTGTACGCACTTATTTACCCACCTTTTTTTGCACGTATTTCACCAGCAGCCCACTTTATTTCACCGCTAACACTGTAGCGCCCTCGCCCTGCTCGACCCTCTATTGTAGTTTTTTTTTTTTTTTTTTTTTTTTTTTTTTTTTTTCACCCCCGAAACCGTGCGAAAATTAGGCTGCCCAAAGTGCCTACTTATTAGCTTCCGGTACGCGCCTTTGAGGCCGTTCTCCGCGCCTGTGATTAGCTGCACACCCGTGCGGAGCGGCGTATAATCCCTCTCGCTTTCCCGCCCCTAACTCGCTCAGCTATCTGTGCGGCCCTATGCTCGCTCACTCGTCATCGTCGCGCGGTACACTAGTTGCTGGCAGGCTCCACCTGTAATTAGCTAGTTAGCGCCCGCTGCACTGCCTACACATACCTATGGGCCACAGCTGTATCCCGTGTATACATATATGTACATCTATGTGATCCGGAAGGGTCGTGCCGTTGGCGTGATGGGTGTGCGTGTGCGCGTCGCCGGTTGAATGACGCGAGCAACCAAATCAGAGCACGAAAAGCGAGCAGTCCGACCGCCATTGGGGCTGCTCTCTCGAGAAGCACCGCTGGGATGAACTTTGACTCCGCTCCCTCGTCCCAAGAGAGCCAAAGGCACTGCTTGTTTTTCACGTTTCATTCCTGCTTTTTGTTTCGGCTTTTTGTTTGCCGGCGCTCGATGGGCGAATCGCGCGGTCCAAGTAGGGACTTTTCGTACATATACATCGGACGGGCTTTTACTAATGAAATCGGTTAAGTATGCTAATTAAAAAGTCGCACGTATGTTTCAAGCGATGCTGGATGCGCAGCATCTTTGTTCAAATACCAGCCCAATGTTAATTTACATGAGCGAGTCGTGAAAGTTTGCCCTCGTTTTTCAAAGTGGAATACCCAGGGTGCTAAGTGCAACTACCGATTTTCGCACCTGGGCTGCACTTTGCGCCCTAGTAACGTGGTGTATTATTTTACTCTGTATCGTTATCCGAGGCTGAAACGGTAATTTTCGCCATACAAGGGCCGTCAGCCGACCGTACGATAGGATAGGCCCTGGTTGGATGACGTTTACATGACCAACACTATTTTTCCTACCAATGACGCAAAAAACGTCCAAACGTCACGAAAAACGTCCCGAGGTAGGAATGGTAGTTTTCCTACGAGTTTGAAAAGTCTCTGTTTGCGAACCGAGACGTTTGCGGCCTGAGCCGAAGGCGAGGGATGTAACGAGGTTCGTAAAGGAGACTTTTCGAACGAGTTCCGGAAAACTGCTTTTTCGCCCGAGGAAGTACTAACCTTACAAAACCACCCGAGGGCGGAAAATTGATTTTTTTCCTACCTGGGCCATTTTTGGGGCCATTTTCCTACCTTGGTCAAAGTAGGAAAAACAGTGTTCGGTACATAAGTGTGGCTACACTCGCAGGACCCTCGAGCCGCAAAATATCCCCGGAGTCGATGCCACTTTTGCAACCAAAACCAAGTATCATTCCTACTTTGGGCATTTTTTTACCTATGGATGTATTCCTACTTTGGGCATTTTTTTTTACCTATGGATGTACCACATTGCAGTTCTCATACGTCATTTATTAAAATCATCATACATATAGTATTACGTCGTGTCTCTGATTAACTTTTATCTTCTAGATGATTTTTAGAATAGTTGACTTTATCCTTGGACTGTTAACATGCATCCAATATCATAGAATTTTACATTCTGACTCTGATTTCACTTATTCATATAATTTATAATACTATTTTTATTCTTACTCAGGACTCTTTTATCTTTTTCGATGTACGTACCTGCAGAGAGAGAGAGAGAGAGAAACAGAGAGGGAATCGAAAGCCAGCCAGTTGGGAAGCATAACGGAAATAACGCCATTGTCTATATTAATGCAGGGTAGAGGCGAAGGATATAAAGACACAGAGCTTAGCCGTGCGAGGGATTATCGCATAAGTACACCTATACAGTATATACCTGGATCGAGTACATATCAGACGGGACGCAGTTGGTGCCGGATTATTGAAAAACTTGACGGATTTTTTCGAGGAAGCGCCAAAAAGGAGAAAGTAAGAGCGTATTATGTACAGCCGTTTGTGCTCGCTCGCGCGCGTCTGTCACGTACCAACTTTTCCCAGAGCGTTTTCCCCCACTTTGGGAATCATCATCGGATATTACGAGATTATTCACTACGGGCTCCACTTCCGATGGATGGCGAAATTTATTTATTTATCCATACGTGTGTTTGAGTGCAAATATCATGAAAATGGTGATTACGAAGGCCGATCGATATACTTCCAATTGCTTCATTGTATCAAAGTACTAGTAACCCCACGTGAAAAAACCAGTCATTCCCGTAAACAAATGAGATGGGATATACATAAAAATTTTCAACCTCGTCGAAAACACAATGGCACACCGATCGTCAATCAAGTTTAACGATGTGAGCCGGTGTACTTTTTAGTACCCCATACCTACCCCTTTTCGTGCCCGTCGAATTTCGTTATTTTACGTCACTAATTACGGCCCCTGTTGTATACATACCGTGCGATGTATAATGCCATTAAAATCCAAAATCCCATCAAACTCCAAGGAAGCGCGTAAAATCCCGTGCGAGTCCCCGTACGTGTACATACGATCAACGACACGGTGGGGAAGTTTCAACGATCACTATACAGGTATTTTCGTTTCATCCCCGGGAAAATTCCGCCCCCCCCCCCCAACCCCCATATTTTCGTCCAGTAGCCATTATCTAATTTATGCCTAATAACCGGCCCGTAACTCTCTTTCTCGCGCATGATCACCCCGATACTTTTATTAAATTACCATCACTCTGCACCTGCCGAACACCACCACCACCACACCATGAACCCGTACAGGGAGTACGCGTATACGTACCCCTACGTAATCCCTCCCGTATTCAATATTTACCCAATGCAGCAGTGGGATGGCCCAAAGTGTATTCGTGCGGTGCAGCAATCGATGCCGGGCGGGGGGTTGGAGTGAAATTCGATCTTGAGCAAACTCTATATCTACGGGGAACTTTCGCCAGAGGAGGAGGAGGAGGAGGAGGAAGGGGGTGGTGCCATCCTTGTCTTGTCTGTCTGTCTGTCTTTCATCCGGCGTCGAGCTCGGAGCAAACTTGACGTTCACGAGCGATTGGAGCACCTCTCGGAGACGACAAGGTTACCGATCCTCTCCCACGGTTCACGCACTCCACTGTTATTTATCATCCCCTCTCTCCCTGACACACTTACATTTATATACATATAGTCTTCGGACGCCTGCCCACGGTTCTTTTTTTTTTTTTTTTTTTTTCATCTCTCTCCTTTTTCCCAGACACTCCATGGATACAATCCCGGAAAAGCAAGTAACAACATTTTACGACGCGATAATACACTTTTTCTCTATCCCCCCTCCCGTGTTTTTTTCCATTGATTAACCATATCGATTTATATGCCCCATTAAATTATTCCGCGGTACTCGCCGTCGCACCCACTTTCCCACAATCGGGCCCTGCGAAACTATAAACTTTGTTAATTAAATTAGCTCTCCATCGGAGTCTAAGCGCGCATTAAATATATCGATCTGTGAAGTTGGGGCGTTACAAATTCACTCTCAACCCTTTCGTGTGTGGCCCGTGCACGCGCTCCCACACATATATAAACATTGTAAAGTGTGCTACTACGTGGATGTAAGGGTCGTAGAGTGGAATTCACACCGGGCCGTGTAGGCATGATATTCGAGTCCCGTAACAAATAACACTCTCGTTCCGGCAAATCTGCTTAAATCCACGGCAGTATCGTTTGTTTGGCGAGGACCAAGGGGAGCCCGAGTCCCCTCAAGGGTATAAGGAAGAGACGAAGAAAGCTTCCTGGCGAAAAAAAAAAACGTGGCCAGATTGTCGCTATTGTCGGGGGAGGGGAGCTCTATACCACCCTATAATGGTGGAGGGGGGTGTAACCGTTTCGCCGCGCGCGTTGAGTCGAACTGACCGATCACGGGATTCCAAAGGGCGCGCGGTAACTTTGCTCGGGAGCTCCGTATAACGCGATTTTGTGAAATAATTCACTGGGCGCCCGATTGAAAATCAACGTGGAGTAGTATACACGGTTCTTCGTGTATTCCGTTTCGGTGTTATTTTGGAAAGCATCCCCATCCAATTTTTACATCCAAGAGGGCATAAATAATTGAATTTACGTTGTAGATAGTACACATATAGGTTGATATACTCTTATAACCTTGCACCCCAATTAAACTGATAACCAGAAAAAAAGGCAGAAATAACAGAACAAAAAACAGGATGGTGGTGAATAAATAATAAACGTAGCCTGCCAAGTGCCTATATACTACAGAGGGAGAGTGGGCAAAAAAAGAAACACACGCACCGGCTCGTGAATGGATCGTTGACCCAGTAAAGCCCTGGCATATCAGTGCTCCTCCATGGCAGCGCATGTGAGCGCATAATTTCGCGACCCTCTCTCGTGCCTTTTCAATCCGCACATACTCTCATTTGCAGTGCACGTATACCCCTCGCTGACGCGTACACTGGAAAAACGAATGTATATACAGAGATATTATAATCTGGATTGGACAAGGTCGCCCACCCTCGCGCGTGTCCTTCGGCAGAGGGCGAAGGGACAGAGAAAGAGTAGGTATTTTATGATAGGGCCACCCAATCCCACTGAATACTGAACGCTCCAATTGTCCATCTCGACCCTCCCTCGCTTCGACTCGGCCCGCGGTCTCAACTATTCATGCGTGTACGGGGGTATGTATATGTTGCAAACGGGGGATGGGACGCGCGGATGAAAGTTGAATTTTTATCGGGCGGCTTCATTGTCCCAGCCGATCTCAGCCTCCGTTGCTTCGATGGCGAAGTATACTTGTACTCGACGAGCTCCTCCTGTCTCGCCCCCTCGGTTTGCAATTTTCATGCCCTCTGGCATATAATTTGCACGCGACTCGGCCTCTTGGTAGTCATTGCGGGGGCGCGCGTAACAAAACAAACGAGAGAAATTAAACGAAGCCCCCGCGAAGTGTGGGTCACGCGAAAGGGGTTTTAGCACGACGGTCACGAAGCTATGCGGACAAATCCACAAGACAGATGTAGGTGTGCTGCGGGAGGGCTCCTTTTTTTTTTCTTTGTTGCTTAAGCGGTATGAGCTCGGCTGCGCCCGGTTTCTCAAGATCCTCGAGTGCACGATGCGGGGGGTAGGGGAAGTTTTTACCTTTGAAATGCAGCCAGCGCCGCTTAAACTTTCTCCCTCGCGAGCACATTTTTCTTTGCTAAAAGTTTTTGTTTATTCAAGAGTCATGGGACGCGTGCGAGGAATCTGAACGCGCGCCGGGGACTCTTTTCGGGACGCCCGGCACTTTGTAGGCGGGACCTTTTCCCTATTGTTGTGCGGCCCCTTTCCACGTAATACCAACGCCCGCTTTCAACGTGTTTTGATTGATATACGAAGGGAAGTAACGTGACATCTCCGTCTTGTTTGTACACGGAAAAATGGAATCGGTGAAAGTTCGCGAAAAAGTATATTGGTATAAGGGTACCTCAAGTTTTACTCATTCAGCCGAGTTTCTTAACTTATGTATACATTTTATTGATAAATGCTTATTTTTAAAATAACATTATGAATCTAAGCGTGTCAAATTACACGTTTTAAGTTTGCGGTTACAATTTTTTTTTTTTTATAAAATGTACCATAGTTGTGTTGATAATAATTTCAAGGACAACCAAATCTGTATGGTGTAATAAGTGGTTAACCAATTCCATTAAACTGGGACACATTTGAATGGGAAATATCAGTGGAGTGAAAAAACTTGGCTGCCACAGTATCAATTTGATTTTTCTTAAAATTTTTATGAAAACCGATACAATGCATTTTATAAAAACAGAAATTTTACAGTGAATACGCGGTATTTAATGAAGTCGTAGCCCAAGGACATATAAGCAACGATTTGTTGCGACTAAAAGACCCACTGCAAGGTATTGAACAGAAAATATTGTTCCTTACGGAACAATAACTTCGTCCACTTCTTGATTCGTACACATCTTATATATGTATGTCTCCGGATACTTGATCCAGAAAATGACGGAAATGTCTTACGATAGAGTTAAAACCACATGGCTCCCTTAACACGACCATCAACTCCACAGGAAAAAGCCATCATTGCGGCGTGGATATGCGTAAATAAACACACATACCTGTCGTGCCTACACTACTCAGTTGGCCATAAAAATCTGCCAGGGAAAAGCGCGAAAAATATCCATCGGGCGTTACGCACCCCTTTTACCGTACATATCGTAAAACCTCATTCTCGCAAATCGACCGACAGGCCATGGGGTTTGGTTAACGCGAGCCTGCCCCAGCCTCGTGCCCCCCTGTCTACGCGCTTGCGAACTTTTTCAATATTCACCGTGGAAATTTCATTTCCCCGCTGGGACGACCCGACCGGGGACCCTCCGAAATGAGGGGCAAGGGGGGTTGGGAAGAAATGTACAGACGCACGCGGGCGCGTCCATCGCCGCTGTAAAATATACGCCGATACAGGGACGGTAATTTATATTCAGCCGTCGTGTGCGTCGTATAGGTGTATACGGCGCGATATCGGATCGTGACCGCGACCACCACCACCTCGCGACTCGTAGATATTACTGGTAATACTGACGCGAACGAAGAAATCGGCCCCGAGCGAGCGCAGCTTTACATTTCAATGCGATGATACGCGCGCGTGTACGTAGATGTAGATATGCTATACCGATGTATAGTATGGAACGTACTATTATGTATAAACAAGCAACAAATATGCCACCCCCAAGCGTGTATATATGTATATCTGGCTAGTGGTGAGCGCTTGTAAACGCACCGGTGCGAGGGTGTACATCTACCAGTGTCCGCGGCTGTATCGAGGGGCAGCGCACTCTTGAAGTCATTAAAAAAGATTTCATAAGTTATTCCAAGTCTCCAAAGACTTCGGAGTGCGCAGACCCTAGCTTGCGGCTTTTATGCTTTTCTAGACTTTTTACCCCATCCCTGTTTTTAAACAGCCCATTCCAACAAATGTATGCGTGTAGGGGAGGATTTGTTAATTTACCCTTACCCGGATGAAAGGGGCCGTGGGATTTTCTTTTTCTATTTTTTGAAACAACAGGATTTCTTTGCTGCGTCCGAGATTACGACTCACGAAGGGGAAGGGGAAATTAAATTTAAATTAAAACCGCAAGCTCATTTTAAGAATAGCATCTTCTTCCGTTTAGTTTATTCATCGTGGAACTTACCAGCCACGTGCACTCGTATCATACTGCAAACAGGTTTATCTATCATCGTTGATGGAAATAGTACTACTTGGCTTTCAAGGAATCGAAAATTTATAATAGTCCAAGTAAGTATAGAAAGCACTCGGTGTGTATTATGTGCACCCTTATTCTTTACATGAAAAATATATTGGACCCGCTCTTGGCAAATTTTCGTCGAACGAGCTTTTTTCCCCATCAAAAAGATGGGCTCTAAAGAAAAATCGTGAACTATTCAACGGGAACGTAAGATACTCTCTTTGAAATGGCTCCTGCATGATGATGTTTTGCATAATCAATCCTTGATCGATTTTTCCAGCCTTTTGTATAAAAGCAGTCTCGTAAGCTCCCATGCGTTGAACAGTTAAAAATTTTACCATAGCAAACAGTTACAGCTTGACCGAGACAATTGTAAAATCAAAATCTACGGAGCTCGAGTCTTCCTGATGCACCCCCATAATGTATCACAACAATTCGAATACGTAACTCCCTCGGCTTCTCGAGCGGTGGACGGTGCAAGAAAGTTTGGCCCCGCATACCTCAGCCTGCTGAAATTAATTTAGGGGGTGCTCCCCGGAATTCCAGGGCTCCCCTCCTGCCGCACTCGAGCTTTCGGAAGAAAAAGCTCGGGTTGCGTTGAAAATTGCGTGCATTGCGCGAAACGTGAAAATATTTTCATTTCAAAGTGCCCATTGTGTGCGCGGGTGGGCGTGGAAAAATACGCTGGCGTGCCACAAACTTGCCTCGTTAAGCCTCTACTCGGCTACTTTATTTGCTGTCGGTAAAACTTTCGTGGGAAGAAATATGATACGTTTCGTTACTCAGCTGCAATTATCAAAGCGACACCAAAAGTGTCTGTAACCTTCGAATGGGCTATACTTGAGTTAAAGGTGGGATGATTCTCTTTTTTTTCAATGTTAAATAATGGCATATCGTCACGGTTCAATTTTTATTTTTGTGGCAGTCAATTTTGTGAGGATAATAAAAATAAATTTTTCCCACCCAGTCGTAGTCATTGGTCCGGAAGATAAGGTTAAAAGCTCGGCTGTTAAATGATTAAATTAACGCTCTCGTGCCGCAACATAATTCATTCTAAGCAGTAAAAAGCTTTTTATTTATATACCGCACAATAGACTTATTTTTCCGAGCAAACTTTCCTACAGATAATCTCCCGGCAATAAAACAAACGAAAACTTTCACAACAGGACACTAACTGGGTAAAAAAAAAAAAAAAAAATTATGGCTCTTTCGCGGATAACACTGTGAAGCACACACCCTCCCCTTTCTCTTTTTCCCTCTTTCCTACTTCAGCGCCATGGTTATTAACGTATAGCGTATCTCTCGTGAACAACTCGGAAAAATTCATTTCTCTCGCATGTACCGAATGAAGGAAGAGAAAAAAAAAAAAAAAAAAAAAAACATCAACACAAGAATTCATCAAGTGCCGGCGTGCATTATGTACATAAAAGTCACGTGCACTCCCGCGAAATTGTGTTTACCACAGCGAGTCACCCACAGCATATGAACCATAAAAACCAGGCTAATTTTTCCCCTTGCAATCTCTTCCTACTTGTCCTTTCTATACGCTGTAGATCAAGGGCCCTTTTTTGTTTCATTTAATGCTGAAATTCAAGAAAAACTACGAGGATAAAAATCAAGTAAACATGGTATCCTCCTTGATTAATACGAGTAAACTCTCATTTCGAGGCAAACGTGAGTTTTTCTTTGAATTTTGACTGATTTCCAAGCTGAACCTTTATAATGGTAATCCACGCAAGCTCCTCCAAAGCTTTCCTTCCGCGCGTCAAACTTCAGCCGAAGCACTCTTTGCGCGTGCTTTGTCTCCTTGCACCGCCTCCCGGCGTCTCGCTTTTATTTACCATCGTCTTATATTCATCCTTCCAGCAGCTCTTTGCTGTTTGTTAAGTTTAATACGTGTGTGCATGCGCGCGTTTATGTGTCCGGAACGCGAAATGAATTTGAGAAAACATAAAGGAGTAGCGTGTAAATGGTGGGATAATGGGTAAGCGATGTATTACTTTTGACCCAAAAATGTTGATGATGGAAAAAACTTGCACTGTTCATCAACGATGTAGCTTCGAATGACCCTATACTTTTGATCACTTAGATGTATTTTTTAGGTCATACTGTCGTTGAATGTATCGGATCGATTGGTATGAGTAAAAAAATTTCAACAAGTTGTTTTCCATGATACGAAAGAGCCTCATGAACAAGATACTTCCATATCTCAATTAGTAAATCATTATTCTTAAAAAGATTTTCTACTAACGCTTTACCTATACAGTACTCAAATAAAATAGCAATAAGCCGTATAAGAAAGGTGAATAAGAGCGAAATGATAAAGTGGGAAGACAATTCTATTCATCACATTAAAGATTGTGTGAGGAATACAATGAAAAATAAAAATCGGAAGACCTAAGACGTTTTCCAACAAACCCGTATGCGACTTCCAAACGAGAGTCAACCGATTTTTACAAAACCCTCACCCCAACACAGCTTTGAGCAGTTAGTCAACATATTTATTAGTACAAAGAAATAAAGTGCGAGTTGGATTGAGCAAAAACGTGCAAGACCGGCCCGTCTTTCTACCGTTAATCCACAGCCAGAGTCATAGATACACCGGAGTGACTTACGCAAAAAGAAAAAAAAAAATGGCCCGTCAACGCGACTCCTCGCCTCCCAAGAGCGATTAATTTCTTCTTATCGAGTCTGATCGTGAGCGTACATAAACAGGTCGGCCAATACAGAGACCCTAATCCTCGAGGAGGGAGGATTATCCACGAGCCAAGGGATGCAATGTCCTCACCCTCCGTGTGTTTTATTTGTTTTTTTTTTTT
>NW_019379944.1:0-30893 GCF_000648655.2 Copidosoma floridanum
AAAAACTACTACAAGTTTGAGACAAATTGGTGATCGGTCAGTTAAAAAGTGTTCGGTTTGTAAAGAAATTGCCCATATGTACTAAGTAATATTAATAAATGTCTACGCATTATCAATGGCGTATAGCCTGAAACACTTAAATTTTTAAAAAAGTTCGACTTTTTCAGTTATTATTGTGATATAACACTTGAAATTTATAACTCCAGAAGTCAAAAATTGTTGGAACTTATTACTCTTCTTTGTACTACATAATATCAATAAATTTCTGTTTATTATCAGTGGCGTATTGTTATAATAAATTTTTTCTTAGTTTCCATACTTTTCAATCATTTTTGCGACATAACACTCGACACGCAATTAATAATTTCGAAAGACGGAAATTGTTGAAACTTATTACTTTCATATATACTAAGGAATGTCAGTAAATTTCTTTGCATAATAAGATTTTCCTAAATTTTCTAATTTTTCGACCAATTTCACGACATAACACTTGAAATTAATAATTCTGTAAGACGAAATTCAGTGGAACTTATTACTCTCATATGTACTAAGTAATATCAATAAATTTCTTAGCATTATGAGCAGCGTACAGCCTATTATAATAAGTTTTTTCTAAATTACCGTACTTTTTAGTCATTTTTGCGACATATCACTCGAAACTAATAGTTTCGGAAGACGAAAATTGTTGGAACTTATAACTCTTATATGTACTAAGTAATATCAATAAATGTGTATACATTATCAGAGGCGTACAGCCTGTAATAAAGAATTTTTCCTTAATTTTCGTATTTTCTGATCCTTTTTGAGATATAACACTTAAAATTATTAATTCTGGAAAAAAAAAGCGTGGAAATTATTACTATTATATGTACCTAATCACATTACTGTAAAATTAGACATTTTTAGTGGCGTGCACCCTGTAATATTGGATTTTTTGAGGTATTTTTCGGTCGTTTTTTCAACGATAAACTTAATAAATAACAAGTTTTGAAAGACGAAATGTGCTTAAGCTGTTGTACGTTGCTATTGATTTTTCTGTTTTTCCTGCTATCTCCGGTGTTATACAGCTTTTTTAATTAGAATGTCTCGAAACGTTTGCTTATTACGGATATTTTTACAATGAAAGATTGAAAATGTTAAATTTTTGAGGACGGAAATTTACATTTTAGTTGTTTCATATTACCAACACTAAGAATATTGTTTTGGTATAGATAATTCTTTATTTTTCAAGTCATTTGTACATGCGTACACAGCCTATTTCAACTTTGATGGGTTATTGGATTATATGGTTCATTGCTAAATCGTGACGATTTCATAGCAAGGAAATCTTTTTTGGAGGTTCTTATGAGTTATTGCGTAGGCAGGGACTTATCTTGATTTATATACACTATATGGATCTTACTACAATATTTTTGACAGCTTAAACGCAATTTTTACGCCTATACATTCGAATCAATCTTTTAACTACTATACTTGGAGAAAGGCACATTTGTATGATCTAAAAATTGATGGGAGCCTTCCTTATTACTTGTTAAAGCGTTTAAAGCAAGTTAATTAAAAAAAAAATAAGTAAATATTTGTATCTCCATTGAGCGCCACGTTGCAAACTTAAGAGTTATCCAAATGCTGCTTGACCTCGGTGATCGACAGGACTGCAACTCTACTGCTGAGCCATTGTGTCGGTACTCACATCTTTAAATACTTTTATAAAATGTGAGTAAGAACATAAATATACGTGTTTGTAGTAGTAAAAAATTATCACACAAAATAAGCTTGAAAGAAATAGAAGTGTACAGCAATCGTTTTGAGAATTTTTTTGTGTTCTAAGATATGAAATTCAAACAAAATAAGTTTTTTTTAATTTTGAAAAAGTCGACCAAATAAATAGTAATAAAATGCGTTTTTATATAAAAATTAATTGTTATCAATTCCAACCAAAAATCGTGCAGTCCCTTGAAGTTTTATGTTGTAATATATATCGTCCTCAGTGGATGAAAAATGCAAGACTTAACGAAACGTTAATTTTATGAATATGAAAACCTTATTAATTAAAAAAAGTCTAAAAAAGCAGAATAAGAAATTTTTACATCACAATTTTTTTGTAAAATCTTTTGCATAACACTTTTTACAATAATTAAAATTGGTTTGTCGTAGCTGAAATAAAGAGGAAAGTTTTGAGTAGCAGTGTTATTTGCAAAAACAGCACTTAACATCGTACAACCTAAGAAAGTACATTGAGTTCGATCATTATAAATATGAAAGAGTAAGGAGTTATGAAGAAACTTAATTAGAAGCTAATGATTTTTACTATTAAAATTAACATTTAAATAGCCAGAAACAATAATTGTCAAGAAATCATAATTCTCTTGCAACACAGCAGAACCAATATCCCTAATTTTTACTTTTTTCTAGTCTCACATATGCACAGTCAGTTAAAATCTCTGAAAAATCAGCATGCAAGCGTACGTGAACTCAAGCTGTTGCCCTTAAAAGTTGTAAAAAAGCACATATTAACTTACGGAAGATTGAAGATAACATGCAGATGTATTATTTATAAAAAAGCTTTAATACGTGTACATCCAAAATTTAAAAGTCCTTGTCAATAAAGCAGCGAATGGCTTGTACCGTATTAACGTAAACGGAAAGAAAGAAAAATTAAAATTGTGTTGCTTTTACTTAATAGTAATTTATTTTATTATTTGAAAGTGAAAAAAGTGTAAATTATTCAGATTGAAGTTGTCGTAACTAAGATCCAACTTGATATTTAGTAAATTATTCACTGTTAGTATAGGAATTTACTTATAGTGCCATCTGTGTATATGTATAAGCACTATGTATGTAAAAATCCAATGCTGCGTACCCGGCTCGTCCAGTTTATAGCTAGCCATTACCCAGCAAGCACACGACAGCTTTGTACAAGACAGTAAGTGGTGAAATAATCACGTCAGCACCTTATAAAATAAAACTTGTTCTACATAAAATTTTTTAACTAAGTGCTTAGTGGTTTTTCCTTTTATTTATCCTTGCATTTTTCTCCAATCCTGAGAGCCTCGCGTAGTGCAATTAATTGTGCCAACAGGTTACAGGGACAGCACGCTTCCGACTCGTGCCAAGATTTTGTATTTCTGGGATGGACGTGTCTTTTATTTTTTTAAATAATTTATATTAACCATGAGTGAAAGTGACAAGAGCAGCGTGTCACTAAAACCTGAGGTCAAGGTCAAAAGGTGCAGCCGAAGGCGGCCAGGAGGTGCAAGCCGTGTCACCACAGGAAGAGGTGACAAGGGACGGAGAGGAAACTAGGGGCAGGTCCATGAAAGACGCAGCGTGCCAAATGAAGAGTAAGTCGTTTTCTTTCTAGTAATTGCGAATTGGGGCGGACATGTTCTTTTTATATGTAGACAAGTGTCGTCTTCCTACAATTCGTTGCCTCTTGGTTGAGTCTCAGTTGCTGTCGCGGGCGGCCGGGGCACCGGGTTGGGACCCAGGACGCTTAGCCTCACCTGTGCACCAAGACGGTGATGCCACGGCAAAATCATAACGATTGGCTCGTTTTCTTTCTCTCTTCAGTGCCACACTGCGTGCGTTTATGTTGTGTTCACATATGTGTGTGCACGCATGACCATCTCATACGCCATCTTTTCTCTCTTCAACCGTATTCCAGTGGACCAGAAAGTATGTGTTCTGCGTTTTCTGTGTGCACTATGGGGAAGGGGCAGCCTGACCTAGCTGCTATTTGCGTGCACGATGGTTGCATACATTGCGTGTGCAAATTACTATGTCTCGTTGTTTGCGCACGGTTGTATATTTTCACTTTGTATTTCTTTTTGAAAGCAAACAGGTATACTCATGTAACGACGACTGACTCCTAGATGAGGAAGTGATCGAGGCGTATATGCGACTCTTCCAACTTGGTGAGGATATTTGTTAGGAAGATTTCATGAAGGATTTATCTGTGAGAATAGACGACAGTTTAGTAATATACGCGAATAAGAAGTTGATCGCCACCATCTCAAATAATAATTTTGAGCCATTAGAGTTTGATAAAATATTACGTACAATTGAAAAAATCTGATGGCGTTATGTTTCTGTCTGCGGAAAATACTGAAAGTTTGAATACTCCAGAAAGTTTAGACAGGCTTGATTTATCGCCCAGATATTCAAAGAAAGCACCATTTGAGACGACGGAATTGTAAAAGAGTGAACTTCTGACTAATAGAAAGACAGATGATAATATTGTTGACGAAATGCATTTCGGTAAATGTAACGACAGAATTCTAAAAGAGAGATCAGCGAGCCTTGCTTTTCCAACAAAGCCGAAGATTATAAAAGACTAAAAGATTACTTTCAAATATGACAGGAAAAAGGACAGATTTGTCACTTAAACACAAGTTATTAATAACTACTTAAGGCAGACAACTGATAACAATAAACTTGTAGTTAACAGGAGTGTGGCCGCGGAGGAAAGGGTGATCCTGCGACACTGGATAGGCCGGTTGAAAGAAAGACAGAGGGTGGAGAACCAGAGGGCGGTGCAGACCACGAATAAAAACATCGATCGTACAAGGGCTCTAGAAGAAGCAGTGTCGGCTATCTCCAGACTATCCAAACGACTGAAGGCTTTCATGACGGCACAAGAGGTAGGTCAATTAAATTCAAAAGCAGGGACCTTTAACTCTACTGCTTTTTTTTCATTAAAACGAGATCACGAACATAAGACTGATCCCTTTTCGAAAACAAAATTGATTTCTGATTATACACAGCCTGACAGAACGACTGACCTCGACCGGAACGAAAGATTTCCACTTGAACTATGAAACAAGGATTCACTTTCTCGTGACGAATATTAATTAACCCCTGAAACAAAGATAAAATTGTTTCTCGATAAGCTATTTTAAGAGTTAAAGATTGGAAAACTACTGTACGTATTGGATGATATCATTTAGTTTCCCGCTTTTCTCTCTGCCAAAGAATGAGATGATCACAAAGAAAGAGTACGAGACATAATAATTAATTACATTGACGATTTTTATCACCTAAAGACTGCTCATTATTCTAACTTCAAAGAACTGCTAAATAAATTGAAAGAAATGAAACCAATTTATCATCAGATGAAATCAGATAAAAACTGTACACTTTCCAGGATTTCCCCAATAAAATGATAGGGTCAGACATCGTTGATAAATTTGAAGAGCTCCTTAGAGGCTACGAAAATTTACAAGGGAAACAATCATTGTCCGAGGAAAACATACGTGAGGCATTATAATGCAGTCGTTAACAACCTATCACAGATTGAAATACTTGACACCACGATCGAAGATACGCAAGGAGAAATGACCTATGGACACTTAAAATCTTTATTTTAAAGACTGAATTGAGACGACAGATACTGAGCAGCTGGAGAAACTGCTCCTGCAATGGCATTGAGGGGGCACCAGTCAAAATCTATCCACGATAACGCCCGTTGTTATGGGTGTGATGACACTAGGCACCACTCGTACAACTGTCTGGTCGATGCAGGACTTAGGAAGTGTTACTTCTGCGGAAGGCTCCTACGGAACCTTATAGCGCACAAGAGCAACTGCACGGGTGTCTTATCTGATAAGAAATAAAATAATAATTGGTATTTTAAAAGACGGAAAAACAAAGCTCGTCATAGATCAAATAACTCTACAAATAAGAAGGAAAAAAGAAAGCACGATAGTGAACAAAACAATCAAAACTAAAGACAGAAAAGGGACAGTGACAAAAGTAACAACGATCGTCGGTAGAAACAATAGTAATGACTTAACACTTAATAGTGTAATTTGCTCTGAATTCCCGTCAAAAAACTTACTTTCTTTGATGAAATTTTTAGATTCAGGCCTGATTATTTATCTTGACAACGATAAATCGACATATTCGATCCAACTTCGAACAAATCATTCGTTACAGGAGTCTAGCAACAACCATAGTAGCTTGTTGAATGAGTTCAATGTCTATTACAAGAATCAAAATAAGGTTGACAGGAAATTTGCGTACCTAGTGACGAATGGCTCGGGCAAACCTCAGTATAATACGCGAAGCAAAACTATAACGAAAGATAGCATACAAGACATAAACACTAGTAAAAATTTCGAGCAAGAGGAAGTTACTGAAAATTTAAATATGCCACATCCCACAGTCTCTTGCTTCGAAAACTCAATTAATGACCGTAAGCTTATAAATCCAAATAAAATAAGTGTCGAAAATGCACTAGTTAATAACAGCTATAAGACTCTTGAGAAGACAAACCTCATCAACGAAGCTATCTTATGGCATGTTAGATTGGGGCATGCTTTCCTTGCAAAAAAAAATACAGAAATTATGACTGCTTATTATGACGAAAGTTTCGTGGATTGTAAAGACTCGCAAACAACAAGTGGATACGTTATAAAGCTATTTGGCGACTCAGTATCTTAGAGAACGCACAAACAAACGTACGTTTCGTTATCAACTTGCCAGGCTGAATATATTGCTATGAGCGAGTCATGTCAAGATCTCATGGCTCTAAGAAACACTTTGACAGTAGTGTTGATTGTCACATTTAATCTAATGAGAGTGTGGTGTGATAATAAAGCAAGTGCTAAGTTTTATGGTGGAACCAAACTCGTAACATAGGATCAGTACGAAAACATTATTTAAAAGAATATGCTAATAAAGGTTTACAGGATTATAGAAAAAGTGAATTGCCTCTAAAGAACAGACTGCTGAAATTTTTTCTAAAGCCTTACCAATTGAATTTTATGAGAAAATGACTGCAAAATTGCTGAATGACTGCTAATACTGTACGACAGTAAATTTCGTTTAATCATTAGGATCAAATCTTTATGGTTTGAATTCTGTTATAGGTAACAACCATTAGTAAGTACGGCAAACCACGAGAGAAAGGCTGACTCTTTTATATTTTTCTTTTTATTTCAAATTTACCTTTGTACTATTATTAATTTTACAATCAGCCAGAAATAATGCAAGATACGCACTCCATTGATACTAGAGGGAGTGTTAAAATAGAAGTTTATACATACCACCGTCTGCGCAAATATCTAAATACTAGGTTTATACAGTTAATTGCTAGCCGTTACCCAGTAAGCACACGACAGCTTTGTTAAGTATCACAACAGCACCATATAAAATACAACCAGTTCTAATTTCTTAACAAAGTGCTCAGTGGATTTTCCTTTTGTTTATGCTTGCATTTTTCTTAAATCCTGAGAGTCTTGCGCAGTGGAAATAATCATGCCAACATAGACATATACAAATAAATCGTATATATATATAAACTTAGAACTTCACACTCAAAAAGTTTTTTTTACAATAACCTACCAACTTACCAATAATTATTGATTTTAGCTGATCAATTAGTTTAAAATAGTAAAAGGAAAGAAAAGAGAGGAAACAGACCACGTACATAAAACAGTGTTTTAAGATATTAATTGATATTAAGAATTTGTGAGGGTGCATCTGAGCATTAGACTCTTTTAATATATTTATACCAGTTGTAAAACAATTACTAACCAGCTTGCAAAGGTACATGAGATAGAAGTATACGAATCTCAGAGACGCCTAGTTTTGTGAGCTCAAACTTACTGCCCCTAAAATAAGCAACCTACTCATAGTAACAAGTTGCACATCAGAGTATGAGTTCGAAGAAATCCTAAGCCAATGAGAAATAAAATAAGACTTTACCAAGCAACATAATAAAAAGCTATAAGACATGGTTGTTGATCATACTAATTTGAACGTAAATCGACAGTAATTACAGTCTACGAATTACTTTATCATTTTCATATATTGATAAAACAAAAACCATGATTTTAATCTATCAAGACTAGAGTAATAGCTGATGATCAATAAAAAAAAAACAATGACTCTGGGTGGTCATAATATCAAAAATTATTTTATTTTGATGAATTAACAACGTTTCAGTCTGTACAGGTATAAAATAACAAGGTCTTCAGCAGGTACGAAATCTAAACCGTAAAAACTTAATGTGAATAAAATTTTAAGGATAGTAACATTTTAAAATTTACACTAAAACTTAACTTTTACTCGTCACACGACGCTGTCTACAAGTAGCACGTAAGATGGTGAAGCAGCGAATACAATATTTAAACCTTTTTATACAGATCTTATACATGTGCTGCTAATACACGTATGTGTATTATATGTGACTGTACGTATTATGATAAAAAGTAAATAACATCGGTGATTAGGAGGTTTACGACTATTAAAATCTAAAATTTTTGAATGATTTAATAAAATTGGTAAGCGATCGAATTCATAATACAGATAATGTAAGATTATAAATCAAATGAATTGTAGTACCTGTAAGTTGTGTTTACAAACATGCCAATTATCAAGAAATTAAAAAATAATAATTAACAAACATAAAAGTAACTGTAAATATTTGATACAAAATTAGTATAAGCAGAAAATCTTGAAGAAACAATCATTAAGTTAATTTTTAAAAAGTAAAAATATTAGATACTGAAAATAAAAAACTCAAACGATTACTACCAGAATTTTCACATGCGATGCCAACTCCTTTATATCAACAAAATACTAGGTACACATAAAACGAAAAAGTATGTGACAAAAATTTTATCAGTAAAATTATTTAAAACATTAATAATTAAAAAGTCATCATGCTTCCTAGCAACTAAGGTTATTTAGCTTTTATTTTACTACAAGCAGACATATGTAACACACATTTAAATGTTGTATTCGCTGCTTTACCATGTTGCGTGCAACTTTTTGTTATTCTCATGTGACGAATGTAAGTGTTAGTTAGAGTTTAAATTATAAAATTGTTAATGTTCTCAAAATTATATTTACATTAAGTTTTAACATTTTAGATTTGAAGCCTGATGAAAGCCTTGTGATTTTATAACTGTTCGAGTCAAATTGTTGTTAATTATTAAGTATAAGAAACCAGCAAGTGGGACTCGGAGTCCACCGGTAAGATCGAAGTTCTCGCATGTACGTTGAAATCACAAGTATACTGTAAAAAACAAGGTTTGTAAGAACATGTGAGTTCAATATATCTCTTTTTTATCGCATATTATAGCAGTACGTGTCATTCCTGTACACTTATCGTGTATAAAAGGCTCGGGCACCCATCAGCAAGAAAGCATTAATTTTTATTTTTCAACAGAATTAAAATTCTAATGGTGTATTAAAAGTGATGGTTATTAAGTATAAAATATGTCAATTAGTTAATAAAAACGAGAAACAAATCATCAAAAACGCAAGAAGTAATTTGTAAAAACAATTGTGAAAAAATGTGTATATCGTTTACCAAAATCAGTCCCCTTGCTCACTCCTCTACCAGCGAATGCGCAGACGTACATATGCGCATTGCGTCATAATTTTTACTACATACACACATTTAGTCTCTTTAAACCTTTTTTTTGTGAGTTGCTTGGTATGCTCAGATTCGCGTATTCAATGCTTGCTATTTATTGGTTATGTAATTGTGGCGCCTGGTCTTCGATGGGTATGAGAGTTGTATGAATGTATGTCGACCAAAAAGTGCTTTTTAATAATTTGTTCTAATTTTTTTTAATAACATCGGTTTGCATTCGATTTGGTATAAAATTTCCTTCAATTCAGGTTTTTTTTTTTTTTAGCTAGCAAAACTGGAAGTGCACGCTTTTTTCTTACATTTTCTGGCTGATGGGTCCCTGCACACACTGGCTAGTTCTTTTTCCCTCTTCCTCTGTGTCGCCACTACTGCTCTGTGTTCCTCTTTCCTACAAGTGCACGCTTTTTTCTAACACTTTCTGGCTGATAGGTCTCTGTTTCCAACCGTCCTTATATACAGGAAGTACACGGACAGTATATATCCCATCGTAACCCGCGATAAAGAACTTTGTTCTAATAAATTTTTTATAGCATTGCCACCCAAGTCGTGTTCTTTTACATAGAATTACGATTAACGATACTATGAGAAGACTTCGGAGAATATGAGTATCATATCATCACGGCATGACAGAGAAAATTCCAGACCTACTATCACATAACCTAACTCTAGAATAAGAAAAAAAGATCTCTAATTATCAAGTTGAAAGCCGTACGAACTCTCCAAATAAAAAAAGAGAGAAGAACACGCGAATTTAAACGCAAAGTTTTTATGTGGGGATAGTAAGCTCGGCCACAATAATTCAGATCGGATTGGACAGTGACTCAGAAAAAAACCTATTATTGTAAAAGCTAAGGCCATTAGTAGAACAATTTGCCTGGCAATGCGAACAAAAAAAAAAAACGGAGTACATCATCTAGAAAAAAGGAAGAGGAATACAAAATTGTGTTTCAAGGCCCAACTGACGTTAAACTAGCATACATACAATATGAAATAAAAGCAATAAGCACACCGTTTTAACCTATGCTTTATCCGTAAAGTGTGCCCATAAAATTACACTTTGCACCATCGCACAGTGAGACGAAATCCAATAAAGCTGGCAAAAATGAAAAAAAAAGGTACCGGATAGGATTTTTTTGCTGAGGGGGAAGATTCTCGGACACCTCTTATAGTGAGGAATCAGTCAGGAAAGGTTAAATTAATTCCTACAGAATGAAAAATTTGTGGTTACTACTATCCTTTATTCGTTTTTTCTTAACGCTATTATTTCATAAAAAAATCTGTACGTATTTAAAGCAGTATAAAAAATTAACTAATGAAGTAATTGCAGACGGTGCAAATGGAATTATCTTTAGAAAATGTGTTAAGGGTATTCAAATTTTTTTTAACGTATTTACTAAGCAAGTTCGTAATATGTAGTGAGCATCTACTATACGTAATTTTTATGAATGAAGATAGTAAAATTGCAATGTAATTGGGACAAAAAGTAATATTGCCTGACTTTGTGTCCCTACAAAACTTGTTAGAGTTGTTCGAAAAGGGGTGGATCGGAATAACTTTAAATGCTTCAAATGTATACAATTTTCGACGTCAAGAAATTTACGTAGAACATTTATCAAGATTGAAACAGCAGCGTCAAAATCGACGAATAAAAAATCTATAAAATAAGAGATCAGCTTTTCATTATAAATCTTGACAGCTATCAATTAAATCTTTCTAATTTTTAAATAGGTAGAATAATATGTATTTGCATTTATTGTAGCGATAAAAAATGAAAAGGTTAAGTTCCAGGACTTTATTTCTTTAGTAGTGAAGTTTTGTAATTGAAACCAAAATTTTTGAACTATACATTTTTTATCAGTTTCAAATCTTTACAACTCCAACAAATAGGCTTCTTCAAATCTTATAACATGAGATAAGTATAAATCAACGACCATTTTCAATTGGGAAAAATGGAAGTAGAAATATAATATATGTTTTTAAGGTAACGTGAACTGTAAAAAAACGACAGTAAGAAAAAGTTTATTATGATTAATTGTTTTTATTTTCTTTTTCAGAAAATTTTTTGACCAAGTCTGTGATAAACTTGGCTGGTGGTAGGCAGGTTGATTTCACAAGGTTTGTGGCATTTTTCGTGAGATATTTTTCACATTTTGAGAAAAAGTGATAGAGCTTTGCTAGAGAGGAAACTATTTGGCCAGCGTAGTTAAGACAACCAAAGCATATGCTCGATGTCTTGAATAAAAAAACTGTAGAGACATTCCAGTCATCTAAGTGACAAATAAGTTTTGATCTTAAAAATCTATTAGAAGCTATTTAATTTCAAGGGTCGAGTAAGAGGTATGATTAAATCTAACCAGTGAGAAGTGGGTACTATCTTTGAGGAAACTAAGTGGGTCAGTATAAATAGTGGAGGTGTCCAGTGAATTTTCTGTTTTATAGTTTACTGCCATGAATATCCCAATAGCTTCTGTTATAGAGATAGAAGTAAGGGAAGTCACTTTGTATTAAAGTTTGATGTTTAGTAAAGAAGAGAAGATTCTAATGCCATTGTTTGGGGAAAAGGTTTTCTTTGGAGCTGTCAGTGAAAAAGGAGTGTTTATTTTATTGAATTTGAGTGAAAAGGTTTTCTGAACTTAATAGAAGGGTTTTAATAGTTTTTTACTGTGCTAACTGCACTGGTTTTGATAGTGAGAGAGTTTATTAGTACTTTGTAAGGGTATTCAAAATGTGTGGAACGGGTGTAAGATTAGATGTGTTGTTTCAGGTAACTGTAATCGATAAATGATTGTAGAAGTGACAAAGCATATGTTATATTGTATCTGTCTGTAGTTGATATGGTATCTTTCAGTACTTGTAGTTTTTATCAACGTAGAAGTGAGATTAAGTAAAAATTAGTAAACTCAACACACTCCTTTACTCGAAATGATTTTTATATAATAAGTCCTAGGCCTTTAACACAAAAATTAACTTCCACTTTAGGTAAGGCTTTAGTTAGAATGTCCACGATCATTTCCTCCATGGGAAGGTACTTCAGTTTTAACTTCCCATCCTTGAAGGCCTCTCGAAAGAAACGAACAATCATGTCGATGTGCTTCGATCTTGCGTAAAAAACAGGATTTGTGGCCAGCTTTTGGGCTGACTGATTGTCATTGAAGATTTTTGTATTGGCTAGTTTGGCGAATCCAAGCTCCTTTATCAAATTAGTCAAGGAAATAGCCTCCTTGGCTGCCTTAGAGCGGCTCATGTACTCAACCTCAGTTAAGAATAAAGCTACTGTTCACTGTTTCTTCGAACACCAAAAGATTACACTAGCAGACAGAGAGAACACATAGACAGAATAGGAACTCCTGCGCACAATATCTGATCCTCAGTCCACATCGGCAAAATCTCTCAGTGCTAGGAGTTTAATTTGGAGTTTAGGGTCCCTTTTGGATAACGAAAAATCCTTCCCAGTCATCTAATGAGCCTAGCCTTAACGCGAATTGAACTGACTCAACTAATTCACAGCGTGAGTAATGTCGGGTTTCGTTCCCACAGATAGGTACATGAGGGCGCCAAGGCAGTACTTTGTCAAACCCATTTCTTTTAAATCGAAGACTTAGGTGAGGCCTTTCTTGATCTTTTTGACTCTAGTAGAGCTACGGAAGACGAATAATATATCATTTACGTAAAGCAAGACGAATGAAAGTTTATCATAGTTTTTATACAAGCACGGATCACAGTTGGTCAGCCGCAAACATAATTCTTTAAACACTTTATCGATCGTTTCATCTCATCTTCTGACCGGCCTGACGTAGGCCATAAAGGGCTTTGTTTAATCTGCAAACACTATTGTTGCCTTTTTTCAAGTCACTTAACATCGTCTCCAACTTGTCAAAAATGATACGATTCTTTTAAGAAGCTATTATTACCTCTCAGATTTCAACAACCATTTTGGGAGGTCTCATGTAAAGCACAGTGCCTAACTTTCTATGCAGATATGTGGTCACGACGTCACATTGGTAGATTGTTAATTTGTATTTTGCTGTTATAGAAGGCACAGCATGTATTAAATCCAACCTTGCTACAGGAGCGGTCTTGAAAAAACATGTATCAGGAATCTGGAAAAGTCCTTGAGCTATAAGGTGGGCCTTTCGATGGCACATAGTGCCGTCTAAGTTGAATTTATTCCAGACCACTGCCCTGCTGCTTATGATCTTTAAGTCACGAGGTTTTTCCTAGACTATGATTCACATATTGTTGTTGATGAGGCATCTGATTTCGTCACGCATAGCTTTGAACCATAATACGTTATCTGGCTCACTCAGAGCTTCCTTTATGCTGACTTCACTAGCACGTATGGCACTTTTGTTGCATTGGGATAACTTCGACGAAACTGGACGTGACCTTCATGGAATGCATTTAGGTTCTCAACTGAAATGTGAAACCCACGCAAATCCTACTCGTCCGAGTCAATTATTCTTGTCAGATTTGCATTTAGGAGTCCAACGGGTAGAGGTTCATCATTCAAACTGGAATTGAGTCTCCTCAACGCCACTGCTCGGTTGGTCAGCCGTGATCGGAATAGATTCCGGAACCAGTGCGATTTTTTCTGTCACCACATCAAAAAAGTTTTCTTTGATCAGAGTAAGCGCTCTTCCTTATCAGGTGAGACTTGTTTTTTCAAAATTAAATTAATGGTTTGTGTAGCTCAGTTTAATTAATGAGGATATTTGGATTCCATACTGATATTTGAAATAAAATCAGAATTTTTTACAATGTAGTTGCTGATAATTTTGTGAAATAATTGCCAGTCAATGTTTATACAGTCAAGTTTATGTGATAAATTTATTGGGATGGTATAACTGTTATGTTGGATATGGCAGAAGTAATTGCTAATCATGATTTCCTTATGGACTCACCATGTGCGATGAGGGATTTAATCTGTTGTAAGATTACAGAGGTTAACAGCAGTAAGGCTTTCGGAAGGGCATTGGATGTTGGAAGAAACCTGATTAGCTCTGTTTCCAATAGTTTCAGTAGGGGAGCCGTCGTTGAGTATAGTAAAAATGTAGTTGATAAGAGTGTCAACTATTTTGTTGCCTTCAGGGCGGATTTTGTGAGAGCCTTAAAGATAACAATGGCTATTCAAGTCTCATTTGATGAAAGTAGCCTTGTATGTCATGGTGAAAACGAAGAAATGGCCCCAAACGTTAGTAATTGTTATTTATGGAACTCTATAGTGTTTTAAGAGAAGTAAGCAGTTAGCTTTTTCATTGAGGTTCCGTGTAAGAGGAATTGAGACCACTAGGGTTTTCAGTTTGTAATCTTGGTGGTGGATTTTATTTCTTATTTTGAACGGTATGTTATTGGTATCGGTACGGTATTTATTTATTCTTAGGATTTCCAGGCCTCCATGCTATGCGGTCTTACAATTTTTAACTACTTTCGTCAAGGATATAAGAACTAGTTAATTTGAGATTTGGGCCTCTACTTTTATTTGTAATACAGGTTTAGTTTAGTAACGTTATAACGTAGTTGTTGCTTATGTTTTTTAGAAGATAAGTTGTAAATGATGGGTAAGGTTTGAGTCATTTTCAGATTAAAAATTAAGGTGTTTGTGTTGAGAGTTTTCAATAATATTTATATTGTTAATAAAATAATTAACAATCTGCTTCATGGGATAAACAGTGTTGTTTATGGTAAAATTATTAGCAGTGACTATCGTTTTTAAGTCTTTAGTGAAAAGTTGACTGATTGAGAGGCAGAGCAAGAAGAGTATATGAGAGAATTACTCGATAGTGAAGGGTTGTAGTTATATTGTGCTGAAAAAAGTTTTTTAGCGTGTTTTTTGTCTGGTTTGAGCTAAAGAGGGAAAAGTATCAAAATTTTTGTCGATCTTTTATTTTGGTGACAAAACGGTTTGATGCCGTTAAATCATTATTCCGAAATATCTTTTGTTTTGGGAGATATTAAACGGATTGTCAACGTCGTAGGAGTAATAAGCATTATCCAATTTGGTAATTCTGGAAGCCTTATTTTTTTCTGTTATTAGTACAATGTCTGCATGCTTGCTTGGCCTCTTAGATTGAGATTCATTTGGATATAGAGAAGGTCAGAGTTTCTTGTTCTGTGTTTTGAACTTTGCACACCTTACTGGTAGGGAGGTGATTGCCTTCATGGCAGTAAATGGCAATGATCTGATCATCTTTTAATCTATAGGATTCAGCTTGTGCTCTTTGGAACCGCATTTCATGCAACGGGGGCCTGAGCAACACATGGTCTTAGTGTAACTGTATCTAGAACAACCAGTGCACAACGTAATTTTTGGGATGTAAATATACACAGGGAGTCAGCAACGGAATAGGTACGCGAAATGAGGGGAGGTATGGCCTCTATATGTTACGAGTACTGTGGTTGAGGGGGGTAGGTGACTGCTCTTTCTAGGGTAACCCTTCTAAATGATAATCAAACCGAAATACGCTGTATATCGACAAATTAATTTCGCACGCATTGATCTGGTCCGAAAATAAAGTTGTAACTTGGCTATGGATAGGTAATCAAATTTTTTTTCGGGTCTGATGTAGCGGAAAAGGAAGTTTGTATAATTATTTTGTAGGGACCTGACACTTTTTCTGGATGAAAGAGTATTTTTGGAAAGGGGTCGGAATATTTGGATGTAGCTGAAACTGGCGAGCTCTTTTGGTTCATAGGGTTAAAACTAGGCTTTTTGCAGCTTGCTTACTTGATGATGATGAAAAAAAGGAGACAAAATGATAAGAATGGGATTTCTTTATTTTGTTCTCGCTTACTATGCAAATTTGAAAGGACTCGATGGTCACGTTTATTTAAGGGCCAGAGAGCTCATTCCTTGAATAATCTCTCATTTTGAACTCTGTCGAGGAAGGCCACCAAGCCTAACCTCGCGTTTTCGATTAACTTGTAGGTTAGCATGCGAGGGACGATGGAGCATAAGCAAAATAAGTGTTTGCTAAGGCAGCAAGCGAACTGCCTTAGTACTCATTTGGAAAGTAGTAGGGCAAATATAACTTTTAGATTGGATTAGCGACAATAGACGTTTTTTTCCTACTACATTCTGCAAAACAAAAGGAGAGAGAACCGAGCCTATTCATTTATCTGGGAACCCCTGGTTCAGTAAGCAATAACTGCGCAGAACTCTTGAGAAAAATCCAATTTCCGAAAAATTCAAAAATACATAAAAATGATAACACTGCTAGACATTTTTCAGAAAATAGTCACACTTCTGCAACCACAAAATTTTTTTCAACTTCAGTTGAAAAGAATCTTATCAATCAATATAACGTTATGTTATCAGATTTATCGTCTGGTTTTGATATAAATATTCAGAAACTCTATCAGTATTTATTGAAAATAGTGAGAAAGTACATGACACTTTACAGCTGGTATGCCATGCCTAAAACAGTTAATAAATTATTAATTTGTGCTCCCATAATAATATTGCACTAAGTATAACCAACTTGTCAGATATCAGAAGGCACCTAGAAATCTATTCGTAAATTAATTTAACAATTTCGTGAGTATTTTTCATGGACATGTTTAGAATCTCTTAGAAGGAAAACATTAAAAGATATATTTTTAAGACTCTTGGTAAACTCTAACCTGCACTTATACAGTTGTCAAGATTAATCTGCGAAATTATTGAAATATATGTCAAGAGGAATTATTGATCCACTGTAAGCACCACAAATACAAACTCATGAAAATCTTTTATATGATAAAGATTCTAGCTATGAATGTTTGACATCAGAAGACACATACATTACTTTCACGTGTATTCACAATATTTTTCATTTGTAATTCTGAAAAAAGCGATAATTTTTGTATTAATTGCATTTCTAACAAATATTTTGTTCCTTTTTTAATGCACAATAACTGTCGTACTAATAAAAAAAAATGAAAAAAAACTTTTTTTTAAATTTAATTTGCTTCTAAGGGGCCATCCATAAACTACGTAACGCTGTTTTTGGCCTTTTTGACACCCCCCCCCCACTCCCATGTGACTTACTGTAACGTTTTGCCTGACCCCTCTTCCCCCAGTAAATGTTACGTAACTTTTTCCGTTAAAAAAAATTTTTTTTTAAATGAAAATAAAAATTGAGTTATTAATTAAATTTGTTATTAAATAAAACTTTTATTTTAACTCTACATCACATGCACTTACAAAAGGTGCTACTAGCCACTCGTGTATATCACTGATTATAGGAAAGGAAGCTATATCATCTGTTAAATCATTATTTGTAAGATTAGAATATTTAATTTCTACGTCTTCTTCTTCGAGCCACTCTATTATTGGTTAAGAGTATCAAGTTCACAAAGTAATTCTGTTTCTCATTTCGCTAAAATTTTTTTTGCACGTAGCTTTTGATTATTGACTTTTCCATGAGTTTCTTTGGTGTGCAAGTCTTTTCGTTTTTTTAAAGCAAAATATACTCTACATGAATCGCATGTCCTACCTAAAATATAAATAAAATCGTATGTTTTTTTCGTCGCGACTTGTGAACAAGAAAAACAAAATCCTGCTGCGTGATCAACATATAATACGAGTAGGTAGGTAGTAGTGTCACCAGTATATACGTACAATACAGCGCTTAGCGTGGCACGACTAAGAAACTTGCAATTATGCACTCTATTTGAAAAAATATAGTAGTGCATTTAATTTTTTTAAATTTTCGTGGCATAAAGTGAGGTTGCGTTACTTTTAATTGAACCCCCCTCCCCCACATAACTTAATGTCGCAATTTGTCATCCCCCTACCCCCCCTAAATAGCGTTACGTAGTTTATGGATGGCCCCCAATTATCAAACAAATAACAAAAAATTTGCATAACTTCAAGCTATACTCAACAGTTCTTTTTTTTTAATCTGATAAATGATTTGTAATCAGCAATCCCTAACAACTCGAGTACGAGATTTGAAAGCACGTATATAACACTTTTTGACTTTCAGCCAGCTTTTTTGGATTTGGCCCTACTGAAGCCTGAGTAAGAAAAACAATACACGCCACTTTTACCAATACATACCATTTATAACGCATCATTGACCACGATTTTTTCATGCACTTATATAGAATCAAAAAATCTACGTAACAAAGGAAACTTCTATAGGTATCCGAAACTTTTACGCACACATTTTCTTTAACTGTTGAAGTTTGTAGTTCTTTTTTAAACTGAAAATGTTAGTAAGCAATTTTAAAAATGGTTTGGATGGTGAAACCTAGTTTTTTGCCTATAGAAAAAAAGGAAAACTTATTTAAAATAAGATAATGATAAAAAAAAAATTAATTCCTAAAATAAAAAATAAGCTATGGTAAGCATACATAAACGCAGCCATTTTCTCTCAATCGGCAACAAATTAAGTGTCTGTAAGTCTTTTAAAAAATTTATGAACTTTGAAAGGTAAAACAGAAACTATTCATAGTTGGTTTATATTTTAGTATATGTACTAAAAGCTCTAAATGCATGGTAAAATTCGAAATTAAAGTCATAATCAATTTTTGCAAACTATTACTGTTTATAGAAAGGACCTACTATAAAATGCTGTCAAAAAATTGGAGCCAATAAATTTTGATAAATTAATCGATTTTTCTACTCTTAAAAATACTGAATTGACATTATTTTTAGCCACTTACATGCGAACTAGATGTTATTTTTAAAATAGGACAGTTTAGAACTCATGCTACCACGTGGCGTAGTGCATGAGCATATATCACGTGACCTTTTACGGAACAGTTCGGTTTCAATATGCACATATTCGTAGTTCTTCTTATAAGTTTTTGTCTTTTCCTACATGCTAAAATCTGCTTTGGGAACATTTACTCCATTACGGCAATCATTGGGGAGCAGCAATCTTTTTAAGTAAACCCTAACTGCCAAAAAATGTAAGAAAGGATCTTTTCGATAAATGATTCCTTTAACTTGTCATTCAAACTTTTTTGAAACCAACAGTGCAATACTTTACTGACGAACTAATAAGGTGCTTATTTCCTTGAAAAAAAGCCATAAAAAGTCCAGATATGTATTGAAAAATCCATTGAAAACTTTTTTGTTGACAATGTTAAAAAATTTATGAATGCTTAGTACGTTATAGATTTTCACTGGTTGGTAAGTTCCGTACGTATCTTATTTTGGATGAATTCACCAGCAGTGCACATAATAATAAATATTGTACATTATTATAATAGTCTATCAAAAAGATTCGTCATTTAGTGTTTTACATGTGCACGCCAAAAAGATATTACAGGGTCACTAATATTTCATTATTTTAGTAGATATTAATATTTTTGCGTTATTTAAATAAATTTTTTACTAAAAATTTTTTTTCGTTTGTTTTTGTGTACAGTTCGTTGATTTTTTTAGATATTGTGAATTTCGTCCAAGTAGAAAGTAATTTGCTTACGTTTAACAGGAATCATTTTTCCATACAGTATAATAGCATTAGGTGATACATCATTTAGAGGTACAGCTCCTGGAGTAGTTTCAATTAATTGATTAACTATAGCATTTAGTGTATCTACTTGCTCTGTATCTTCAGCTTCCATTTCATTCCATTGAGCTTGGAAATTGCGTGGAATAGGTTTACTGTAGGGTACTTTTTTACCAATTAATTTTTTACTTTCATCTAGAGTATGTTCTAAGTCTAATCCTGGTATTTCACCGTTTTTGTCTTCTGACTCCTCATTAATGACTATTTGATCTTCAGGGCCCATTCCAGGAATGACCGCTGCTTCATCAGCTTAAAAAATGTATTATTATGTGTAATAAACAGAAAAACTAATTGTGGCAAAATAAAATACTACTTACCAATTTCGTGATCATCAACCCCTCCAGATCCCGCTGGCAATGTATTAAGATTATACTTGTCTCTCATGGAGTCACCTGGACGATTTCTGGTCCAAAACTTTGAAGTGTGATCGTTGCTACCGGAACACAATATGTGTCCCAGAGGATGCCATGCTAAAGTCCAAACAATGCTATCGTGGGCTTGTTCGATAGCACCTACCTCTTTATCAGCTCTAAACGAGAAAAAAATATGCATGTCAACAAGCAATTTATGCAAGTTTAACCTAACCTGAGTGTAAAGAATTTTAAATATTGGGTTATTGGATTGTAATAATAATAATAATATCTAATTAAAATTTAATTTCCATTGTAAATTTGCTTATTTTTTTTTACGCTGGTCCATTTATGACACACATATGTTTCTATTTTTAGCTACACAGTATGTTTAGTTTCTTTGTGAAAGGCATAATTATTAGAAGTATTGAGCGAGCTTGGCAACTTTGTCGCTGTCAAAAAAAATGGATCCAAGAATTTGAGTCAAATTTTGTGTAAAAATTGAGAATGTTTAATAGTGGTAAGAACTCTTTCAAGATTGCCTTGAAGATGCTAATGGCGATCTAAAGGCTTACTAAAGACCCCAAAGCATGTAAGCAACAGGTGAAAATGTTTAAGTAGTGAAGATAATTGTCTCGAAAAACCAACGAATCAATCGGTTGGCTCGTAATACAAATTTTTTAGAACATTTTGGGCATACGAAGTGCTTTGAACATTGGAAAAACTGTTGGCACAAGTAAACTGTACCTGGGTGGGATTATTTTAAGGGGAATAACATTAATATAAACACCTTTTCGTTTTTTTAAAGCAAAATATACTCTACATGAATCGCATGTCCTACCTAAAATATAAATAAAATCGTATGTTTTTTTCGTCGCGACTTGTGAACAAGAAAAACAAAATCCTGCTGCGTGATCAACATATAATACGAGTAGGTAGGTAGTAGTGTCACCAGTATATACGTACAATACAGCGCTTAGCGTGGCACGACTAAGAAACTTGCAATTNATTATAATTTAGTGACAAAATATTTTAACTTTCAAAGTGATGAACTTATTACCCGCCCTAACAAAACAGAAATCCTTGAACTACTGATCAGATACTTCGCTTGAAAATATATTATGTTTTGCTAACATTTTTATTATATCTTTAGTAAAAATTAAACAATATATTGATTGTTATGTTTAAAATCTAGTTGTATTTACATACACAGAAACCTGTTGGCTGTAACATTGACCACTAAATTTATCAATTACAGAATCAAATGCTTTTTACGTGTGCTTTAATATGAGCAACAAATAATTGTTTTTGATAATAGATGCTACTTGTACATTAAATTTGGTTTAAAAGCCCTTTATTATTACTTAAAATTTCATTAAAGGATATATTATGTTGTACGTAGACTTTTCTTCACTCTCATGTGATATGATAATATTATTAGAATGTTACTAAAGATTATAAGTATATGTGTACTATATTTCAAAAATCTTAAATGTAGATACATCTGACGAAGACATAAAAACATCACATAAAGAAAGAAAGATGCATGATCATGCAGTTAAAATAAATTGTGAACAAAAAAAATAAGTAGAATATTTCACGATTTTCTTCTTCCTCAGTCCCTTAGCTCTTATTTCAATAACTCTTATTTTTTTATGTTACATCAACTTTTAAGCACTGAGACAGAGTTAACTTTTCAACTCAGAGCCTTAAACGCCAGTATTCAAGTCAATTATAATGTGCGACACCATTTTTTTATGACATTGAGTACTTGGTCTAGTTACTGTCCTACGACAGAGAGAAAGAAACAGCAACAAAGCATGACGCCAACAGTCAAGAAAAAGAAAAGTAATGTGTGAAATATAAGTATTAAAACACATACACGCACTCTCTCTCTCTCTCTCTCTCTCTCTCTCTCTCTCTCTCGGGCCCTGATCCTTTAGCCATTCAATAAAGAATCTAATCTAATCTAATCTCTCTCTTTCTCTCCCTCTTTCTTAAACAATTGTATGGAAGGACGGTGATGGGGCAAAACAAAATTTTTCTTAAATCGGCATCAAGATTGTCCTTCCATTTGGCCACCCTACAACTGACAGAGGAAGCAGCAGTATAACCTCGTATTTTCAGCTGCAAATGTAGCTCGAAAATTCACTCGAGCCAAATCAATAGGGTTGGACTTTTAATGATACTGATTTACTGCTAAAAAAACGTGGATCAGTTAATAATTGATGATATATTGGAAACTGTATCCTGCAGATGCGGAAGCGGGTGTAAGTCAAAGATCTGCAGCTGCAGAAAACACGGTCTGAAGTGCTTGAGCACGTGCTTGACGTGAGATCATAAAAATTTTTTAAGTACTGAAGTAATTACAGTGGCGGCTGATACTTTTGATGATGACTTGAACGAGTACTGAATAACAAAAGTACTGAACGAGTCTTGTACGGTGATGAATGAATCACAGACCAATGTAGATAATAATGACGATGACGATGACGACGACGACGACGATGATGATGATGATAATGGGGATGATCATGATGATAATGATAAGATAGAAAGCGAAGCCGACTCTTCTGGACTCACTTCGTACAACGAAGTAATTTAAAATTAATTCATTATTTTCTACAAGCGCAAAATATTGACAAAATCAATGAAAAGGGCCTATAGGTATACCTGTACAAGTACAATAGAGAGAGAGGGAGAGAGAGAGAGGGAGCGCGCGACAGGAGACGATAAATGGTTATTTCTATCACACTTACTGTTACAAGTACTGCCAAAATTTATTTATAATTTTTTTCTAAAAATTTTGCGCTTCTTGAAACAAAAAAAAGTGCTCATTGTTAAAAAAATTTTCGCCCTACAAGCTGATATTTTTGTTTTTTTTGCATCTCAAGCACCCGTTATCAGATATAAGCAAAATGAACTTTTAAACACAATTTTAACTTTATTTAACCACTCAAAAATAATAATGACTATTTTATTCGCAATTAGTGGGCTGAATTACATATTATGTAAAAAACGCCGAATTATCGATCAATTATCTAATTCAGAAGTTTCTCCTTTGGTATTCATAAGTTATAAGAATAGAAATCAGGACTGCGTGATGTGTAGCACAATGGATATAGTCCCTGACTACTAATCCAAAGTTTGGGGGTTCGATTCTCGGAGTCAGAAAAATTTGAAAACTTTTTTCAACACAAATATATTTATATAATATATGTTCACTCGTATTTTGACATATAAATATATGTATACGCTATATACATAAAATGTGATATTTAATTACATGTGTGTATACACTTCTGTACATCTATTTTTGTGTACGGTCAGTACACAATAGTACACTTTGATATGAAAAAGGCTATATATACTAGTAAATAGTTATGTAATTACCGTATATACGTACATATATATCTTTATGTTTATGAATAGTGACTTATGCGGACAATCACGTGTATGTAAGGGTTATTATGAGGATAAAAGTGGAATTATGTGGACTTCCGCATAATTCTAGCATGTTATTAATATATATGTTAGAAGCACGTAAGGTCTGCACAAGTTACTATTAATAAACATATGTATATACTTTTTAAATACAATTATATGTATATTTTATATATAAGTTCTACCGCATGGATATATGTAGAGAGAGATGGGAAGAGAAAGAGGAGTACTCAGTGGTGGAATGAACAGCAACGGAGGAGCGGACCAGACTTTTTATTGCATATTTCCCCTCACGCAGCTGTTTATTTCCCGCTATTAGATGTTTCACATCAAAAAGAGTTTTTTTTCAAAGAAAAATCATGTTTTAGATTTAAAAAAAAAGCCGATATTTCAACCGATTTTTTGCAAATTAACGATGGATTTAAAAAGCGCGAAATATAACAGAACATAACTACAGCATTTCAAGAAGATTTTAATCTTAAAAAGGACTTTAAAGATGCAAGCGTCTATGATATATGGAGTTTTTAAAAAAACGTTATTTTTTCGAAAAATTCAATGTTTTCGAAAAGTTTAAATAAATTTTTAATTTCTCGAAAAAGTGATTTTCAAGTCATGTTTTCAATTTTTCAACATTAGAATTGCACAAATCGATCTGTATTTAATAGTGCTACAATTTTTGTTCATAACTTTATTTCATTTTACGAGCCTGAAGAAAGTAAATTGGAAAAAACTGTATTGAGCACAATTTAGGCCCCCTTTACTGTCAGTTCTCAGTGCGCCAGTTGTTTATTTTTAGTTTTTCGAATTCTACAGAAAATTTACCATTTTTTACGTATTTTTGTTTACTGTATCTCTGAAGTGAAATTTTAACATGAGGCCGAAAATAGACAGACTCCACTATAAATTTAATTTTGCATATTGTCTACGAGAGTAAAGCTTAATAATTAGTTAGTTCTTGATTCATTAGAATTAGAACGGGTTAAAAAGTCTCAGTTTAGGAGGATTTTGTGTGTAATAACCTTTTCTTGTGACTTTTTCTGTCTAAATCGTGAAAATCGTACCATATAAATAATGACTAAAAGGTTGCACTGCTAAGCATTTCTTTATTTCTTTTAGGTAGTAAATGATGTCACTTTGTTTTATTAAAATGAATTGACACATACGTAATGGAGTAATTTTTTTCTAGCTCTCCTTGACTCAATACGGCTCCATTAACTATAATCTCTTGTTTACATTAACGGTTTATTTAAGGTAAGGAAAGCTTATACCAGCGTTTTAGATGGTTGATTTTCGTAGTTGTTCGAAACTTTTCTACTGTTCTTCTTTTTAATTTCATTTTTTTCCTGGACTTGATGAAGACATTAAGAGCACTGCAGTTTCTACAAAGTTGGTAATTAAACGACAATAGTAGCTTACTAGTCCTTAAAATTTTCCAACATTTGTGACAGTGCAACATGAATTTAACGCTGTGAACTTAGAGTTTGGGTTATTGAGTGTATCGTGTGTGTGTGTGAGTAATTGGGTACAGAATCGTGGATAAAACTGTAAAAGTGTGCATGATAAGTGTGGGTACTCACTACTTCTACTGTTTTACTGTGTAAGTGTGTACATGTACCTCTACGTGCGTGTGTATGTAATATAGTAGTTAATATTAATGCTATATCCACTAGTTACAACTATTATTTTATCAAAGTATATTACATAAAATCCTTTTCATGCATGTTAGATCGATGCAGACAGTCAGTATTGATTAAGCGAGTTTTTATCGAATCACATAATATTAAAACTTAGGCAATAGTTTTAAAATGAAGCAAGATAGAGAAAAAATAACGAGTTTTAAAGGTATTTTAAAAGGAACAAAGTTATCGTGGTGCACAAATAGAGAGGCGTTTAATTATATAAAAACATAATCTTAATTTGAGGTGTTTTCAATGTACCTTTATCAAATGTAGGTAAAAACCATAAGAAAAAATAATATTACGTTTAGTACAGAATAACAATCATGCAGAAATTATTTTTTCTGGTAATGCGTGCAAATAACCTCCAAATATTAAAAAAAGTAGGTGTGAGTCTGGAAACCCCTGACGGATGTAAAACATCAAAGAATATATTATTGAACTCGGTGATATTTGATTGTCTATGATGAAAATAGTTGTTTTCGTCGGATAAATACCATTGTCTCTGGGGCTATTTTGCGGCCCAAGGGACCTGCGAAGACCTTACGAATGGACGAATATGTATTTTTATCAGTGAATATTATAGATTAGGAAAAAGCAAGTATTGAATTGTGTTTGTATTTGTTTTGTTCATTAAGGTATGAACAATGAGAGCGAGAAACAACAATAATACTTGGCGAAGAGTATTTATACTACTTACTCACACGTAGGTATATACATGTTTAACAATACGTTCGTGTATATTACAATCTGTGTCTCTCTATCTCTTTTTAAATACCTGTGCGTAGTTGCGTACGTGCGCAAACTTTTTTGGCTCTTTACTAAAGATGAGTTAAGATGGTGTTTGAATAAACACAATTGGAATACGCCGGAAAAACTTTGAATTATAATAAAATATTTATATTTTAAAGTAATCCTGTTCATAAAGAAGAAATTTGTAAAAAATGATAAATAAATAATACTAATTCTAATATTAATTCATCATTTTCAACAAACGCAAAATATTAGGAAAATCAATGAAAAAGGCTTACCAGTATGAGTACAATAAAAAGAGAGCGAGCGCGATAGCAAAGCAGACGTTTTCAACACAATGGCTCACACAATGGCTCTCTTTATTTCACTTTTTCTTACAAGTACTACCAAAATGATTTTTTCATTTCGGAAGTTACTTTTCTCAACATTTTGCGCCTGTCAAAACGAAATTAAAAGTGTTTATTAAAAGACAATTTTTCACTCTACACGCTCTTGTTTTTATTATTTCTGTACATCAAACGATTACTAGATATAAGAAAACGAGCTTTAAAACACGATTTTAACATTATCAGACCGCTTGAAAATAATTATACTTATTTCATTTTATATAAGCGGGCTAAATTACATGTAATATAAAAAACGCCCAATCATCGTTCAATTTTTTTATTCATAAATTTCTCAGTTGGTATCCTTAATTACTAAGAACAGAAAACAGATTAGCGTGCTGCATAGCACAATCAATAAGGTCCCTGACTACCACTCCAAAGAATGTGGGTTCGATTCTCGGAGTCAATAAAATTTGGAAATTTTATTTACACATACATTATGTATAATACATACACATTTATATGTATAATGAACACATACCTTATTTATAATTATATATATTATAAATGTGTATGTATGTATATATATATATTTATATATATATGTAATGTATGTGTAATGCATATGCTATATATAAAGTACATAGATGCTGTTTACTTACATATGTACACGTACAAATCTGTATAAAAATGTAGCCATTGTAGACGGATAATACACCAATACACATACCTTACAACAATAAGCTATATATGTATATATACACGACAATGTACCATACACACAAATATAATATATATAGATGTACAAGTTCTACTGCGTGTATCTGTATAGAGAGAAAGAGAGAGAGAGAGAAAGAACGGGTCCCAGTGGTGGGGTGAATAGAAACTGAGGAGCGGACCAGACTTTTTGTTGCATATTTCCGCTCACGCAGCTATTCACTGCCCGCCGTAAGATGTTTCACATCAAAAATACGCTGTATCTTCGAAAGGAAGCAAGATAGAGCAAAAATAACAAGTTCAACAGGTGTTATGGAAGAAAAACAACATCGTGGTGCATAAAAAGAAGGGCAATGAGGTATGTAAAATTATAACCTTAGTTTTTAATGTTTTTGATGTACCTTCATAGAATAAAAGGAGAAAATTATGGGAAAAATAATGTAACATTTAGTACAGAACTACAATAACGCAGATATGATTTTCCATGCCCATACGTGTACATAACCTCTAAATATTAAAAACAAAACAGCATTTCTTCAAAAGTGAGCACAATACATCAAAAGTAACGAGTTTTACGGGCATCCTGAAGTGAAAAAAAACATCGTGGCACACAAATAGAGGGGCATTGAGTTATGAGACGACATTACCGCAAATTTCAGTGATTTTGATATTTCTTTATGATATCAAGGTCGAAGACGTAAGAACAAATTATAGCATATTTTTTAAATTATTACAAATGTGAACGATATATTTTTCATTTTTTTTGCCCAAAAATAACTGTAAAAACTTATACGTAACTGTGTACACCTTTCACTTGCTCCTCAGTCATTATAATAATTATTAAGAAACAAAATTGGTATTGTGAAGCATGACTATGTAATAGTTTGTTTGTTATTATTAACATTAAAAATTATTTAAAATATGATAAATCGCTGACTAGAAGACAGGTTGACAAAATATAACTACTAACATGTGTGTACGCGAGTGTGAAATTTTTATAAGCAATTTTATCGTCCATGAGCATTACGCCCATTTTCTTATTACTAAACTGGACTATTGTGGCAACAGTTCAAGTACGATACACTTTGTGGAACACAGATCAATGAACATCTTTATAAAAATATTATTTCAGTAGGAGTTCAGATTCACTTTTTTCATTGTTCCAATAATCATTAACCTTCAACCTCTTACTATGTCAATCACAAACTCTTGCTCTCAGTGTTAATTCCTACGTATTTTGATTATTTTCAAAGTTCTCACTTTTGCGGTGCATCACATATAACGAAACCCGTTTTTATTAGCAATATCATATTATTTTATTAAATAATTATACAAATACTCAATGCTTATTTACTATTTTATAACTATAAAGATTTATCATGCGTACTTTTGCTGTCTTGTTTAAAACACTTTTAGTTTTATCCTTTCAAATTTTTGCGCTGTTTGAAAACGTCACGTTTACACACATTCGAGATCGGAAATTTGAACTCGGCTGCCGACCTAAAAAATAGATGACAGAATTTTATGTGTAATTACTTTGGGTAAGCCATACGACATTTCATGTGCTTTAACATAAAACCTTACAAAAGAGGTTTTGGATTGGTGATGACAAATGTAATGTCGTATGGAAAAACACATGAAATTACAAATTAAAAAAAAAAAAAAATTTCCATCTAGAAATAACTTCAGAATAGTCACGTTTTTAATGATTTTTAGATTCAAGTAGTTTTGTTATTGTTTGCAACAACATGACAATGTCCTGAAGGACCTTGCCTCGTTAATTTTTTTTGTAGGGAATTACATTACAGATACGCTGAATAAAATGGATAAGAATAGCAGAATAATAACCTAAAAAGTGATTTTCAAAGGGATTTTGATCATTTTAATGCTTTAATCTGTAAAAAGTATTACAACATAAGTTAAAACTTAGCACAATTACTTCTCGAATAGTTACGTATCAGTCCTTTAAGTTTTGTTGGTATGCATTATTTCTATCATAGTTTTTAATGCTGATTTAGTAGCTGTCTCATGACAGCTCATGTTGAAGACGATTGTTCATCATGTTATTTCTCAATATTTGATAGTTTAACACACGCTTAAAAAAAAAGTGGATTCAGAATAGTTTTAAAATTACTGTTCTTAATGTTCATAAAATTCTGTTATTATTTTATGTAAGTAGGCAACATCCTTAACAAGCAAAAAAAGTTTATCGTGCTTTAAAAATTACGAGTTAATGAGGATGATCAAAGTGTTTTTAATATAAATATTTTTTCAAATAATTAAAGTTTTACCCATCCATTACATAAAAAAAAAGAAATAAAGGAAATTTTAAAAAATGAAAAAAATTAAAAGAAACAAACCAGGGGGTATAAATGGGTCATGGGATCCACGGTCACAACGAAGTTTTTTAAACATGAGGTAAGTGCCGAAAAATAATTAAATATGAGATAGGTGTTAAAAAACATAAAATAAGGAAACACAAGCCCTCAAGTAACAAGGGGGTCGCAAGACCCATAGGAAGAACGAAGCTCTATAAAAATAAGTACTGCATTCATGTAGCTTAGTGTAACAAAAACTTGAAAAACGAATGAAAGAAAAAAAAAAAATTAGTTTACAACTGAAAGTTGAACTTCGTGAGTACTGTATTTATGCACAAGATTCTCACGAAGTTCAGCCATCGTGAGTACTGAACTAATTTTTTTTTTTACTGTTTTTGTTTTACTGAACTACATAAATGCAGTATTTACTCTCATAGAGCTTCGTTCTCCCTATGGGTCTTACCTGTTACCTGTTACCTGAGAAATTGTGTTTCTTTATTTAATGATGCTTTTCGACACACATCTCATATTTAATTATTTTTCGACACTCATCTCATGTTTAAAGAACTTCGTTCTAACCGTGGGTTCCATGATTTATTTATACCCCCTGGTTTGTTTCTTATAATTTGTTTTTCATTTATATTTTATTTTATTTTTATTTCATTTTATTATTTAATGTCTTTCTTAATTTCATCCCCATTTTTTAATTTTAATTTTTAATTATTTTTTATATTATTTCGTCAATTCCTTTGACTTCTTTGATTTTGATTTTGAAGGACTTGAACCCATTTCAACTGTATTTAAAGAACAAACAGATTCTTAAACTATTAATGTAGTTATGGTTTAAATGTGCAAAACTAAGCTTTATAACGCACTTTGCACCTATAGAAAATCACTATCACAAAATATTAACACTTAAGTCATTGACTCGTTGCAACACTAGGAAAATAAACCTCAAAATAAAATACACGTGCTTTCTAAGTAGCACTCAAAATCCGTTCTCCTTACGAAGACGACTGTCAAATGAGAGAGAAATGTCTTAAGAAGCCTGTTGCGGCCGTAGTTCATAATTTATGACAACCAGCGCCACCATCCAAGAGCCAAAAAAAACTTAAAGCGGGCATTCTAAAACTATTTGAAATACATTTTACATAGAATTATATATAGATCAATAAATTATTTATATTATCATGAAATGACATTTTGTTATTATTTGCTTATAAAATTAGAAATAAGAAGCCTTAAAAACTGTTAAAACGATATGTAACTCAACATATACATACATTTGTAATCCTTTAGAACTTATTTCTAAATCAATTAATTGTAACTATAATTTTCAAACATTTTAACATAGTTTGCTTGTCGAATTCGAAATAAGCACCCTCAAAAACCATTAAAATCATTTGTAACCGGATATATATA